>JAODAL010058442.1:0-22085 GCA_025379985.1 Phyllomedusa bahiana
GAGTAAATGGCCCCCGAACCCTATCTTTTTCTTATCTTCTAACAAACCCCCCAAACCGACAAACCCCACGGGTCCTCTTTTTCAATACCTATGTCATACTTTTCTCTATTTCCCTTTTAAAATTTAAAAAATACTTTTTCCTTTTAAGCCTTTGGCAAAGAGGGGGAAATTACTTTGATCCACTAAAAAGAAATTAAGAGACCTTTGGGGTAAAAATGAAGCCCTCCCTCAAACACTTTTTCCCCAGATTCTGTTAGAATTTTTTAACGTTTTTAAAATTTTTTGATTGTCATCTACTTTAACCGACACTTTGGTTGGAATAGCTGCCCTTTTTTTCCATTAAAAAATTTTCCCTCTAAAAAAAGGGGGCTGAGGAGGACCCTGATTTATCTTTTGGGGTTTCCCCCTTACTTGTGAAAATATTGAAAGCGAGGGGTAAGAGGGCCTGGAGCAAAAAGGGGGCAGTAGATTGTAAAAAAATGAAATAAAAGGCCCCTTTAAAAACTTTGAGAAAGATCATAATCTCGAAATTTAAGGGTCATCTGACAAAGGGGGGTAAATTGCCCTTTCCCTTAATTACCAAATTTAAAAAAATAGGGGAAATGATCTTAAATGATAACAAGGATATTGGAATCCCTTAAAATGCCCCCCACGTAAAATTCTTGGGTGAACTAAAAAACCCCTTCTTGACGAGGCATTACCCTTTTGGAAACCCTTTAATTGATTTTAATAAAAACCAATTTTTATCCCTACCTGGGGGGGGGTTTAAAAACCCAAACCAATTTTTTTTTTCCTTCCCCTTTTCTTTTTTGGCCCCCCCCAAGGGTGCAAAAAGGGGCTCCCCCCTTTTTAAAAGCAACCCATTATATTTTGGTAAAGGAATCTACCCAAAACATCACCTTTTTGTGGATCAATCTTAAACCCAAATTCGAATCTCTCCCATCTTAAAAAAACAGGGAAGGCCTTCTATTAAAATTTTAAACTTTTGGGGGTAAAAGGGTAAACTTCGGGCCCTCTTTTCCTTTTGATTTTTGGGGCCCCTTTTAACACCCCACCCCTCATAAAAAAAGGGAATGGAGGCTGTTGGAAACAAATTTGGGCCAATGAGAATTTTCTATTTGCGGCCCACAACGATCTTGCCCCCTTTTTGGTTGCTCCACTTTTTTTGACACACAACTATTTTACTTTTCGACAGAAGTATTTTCCACCAGCTCGGGGGCAGGGCTTTTGGGACCCCGGGGGGCCCCTCCCTATCCCAAATTTTGCTCCGGGGCGGGGGGAGAGAAACTGCCGTTTTTTTCCGAAATACAAGAAATCGGGGAAGAATTTTGGGGTTTTTTGGGGGCAGATAAATCGATGATATTATCATACTCTGGGGGGAACCAAGTTTCCCTTTCCCTGCTCTTTTGGGGGTACCCAAAACATCAATAAAAAAGGCCTAAGGGTTCACCCCCCAAATTGTTTTCTCTAAATTTTTTTTCTTGGATCTGAAAATCAAAAAGGGGGTAACAAATTTTCCCTTTAAAACCCCCATAGCCCACCCAAGATTACTGCTGGTAACGCTTATTGAGGGGGGAAAAGTCCCCCCCCCCCCCTTTTAAAAAACGGGGAAACCCCCTTAAGGGGCCATTACATCCTATACCAGGAACTGTACGGGAATTGAAAAATTAAAAATCAGAAGCATTTTTTTAAAAAGAAGTTTTTGCAAGGGGGGAAACCCAAAAAAAGGCCCCTCCCTGGGGCCTATAATTATGCCCGTGAAAAATAAACAAAAAAAACTTTTTTGGGGGGAAACGCGAGTGGAGCCTCTACAGGTTTTTTTGTAAGAATCATTGGAACCTTTAAATGAATCTGCGAAACAAATTGGGGAATTTAAAAAAATTAAAAAATTTTTTTTTGGCCTCTCCTCAAGCATGACTCAGATTTTTCTGAATTTATTAAACCCACGTCCAAGCATCATTTTTCAGAAAGGGTAAGATATTGGAAAACATGTTGGTGCATAGCCACTTTTCCCATCTCCTGGGCTTAAAACAACAGGGTTTACATCAAATTTGTGGGCACTTTCAATGTGGTGGATGCAAGGCTTTTCCTTCATTAAGTTTCAAAGAGTTTCAAATGCATTTCAACAGGGCGTAGTTTTTAATATGCAAGACTATGCCAATTGGGAAAAGCAAGGGGATAGTTTTTTTAATGGTTTTTTGCAGTTTTTCCCAAATTTAATGTTAAATTGGGAAAAACCAAACGGGGAAATTCAGACGTCCTTTTGGGGAAAAGTAGGAAAAAATAAAAACCCTCAACGTACCACTACGGGGGCACTTTAAAAATAACCCTACATGGGGAAAAAAAACCCTTTACATTGCTTTCTCAATTTTTTTGAGGTTGTAAACCATCGGGGAAAAGGGGGAAAACTTTGGGCCCCAAATTACTTCATCGTGAAGCACGTTGGTTTTTTCTTCGAAGACCTTAAACCCAAAAGGGTTTTTAATATAATTTATCATTCATTTCATTTATCAAATACTAATCCGGTACATCATTGTGTCAAATTTTTTTCACTTACTATTATTAAAACAATACAAATTCCTTCTATCTGGGGATTTTGGTTATCTAAAGTACTGCCCCAGGGAAAAATAAAAATTTTAGGTTTTACATCTTTGGCAGATTTTTTTCCTTTTTGTAACATGCAAATTTAATTTTGTCCCCTTGGGGAGCATAGAATGTTTAAAATAGACATCAAAATCTTTTTTGTGCCCCAGTTTTGGGTAAAAAACAAAATGCTTTTTTTGTATTTTTTTAAAAATAAATCATTTAATCAAACCCGTTTTTTCAGGTTTAAAAAATTAGGCCCCCATTATTGGGGGCATTGTTTTGTTATCTTTTACCTGTTTCAAATTTTTTTCCATGGGTTTGGGATTTTTTTGGGGTGAATGCACATTTCCAAATGCTGTAAAAGGGCTATTTTCCCGTCTTAGGGGGGGGTGCGCATGCCCCGGGGAGTCCGGGCAAAAGCTTTATTCCCTATCTGCTTTTTATAATCTCGCGCAATTTCGGTATTTTCCCCCCCGCATGCCCCAGTTCAGGGATTAGGAAAGCAAAGGCTTTTTGTATTTATATCACGTTTTCCTCTCCCCCCAACTAAGTAGTGGGGTTTTAAAGGCAGAAATCTCGCGATTCCCACCACGGGGCATGCGCAGATAATATTCCCAAGGCCCTGGTTTTGCATCTTTTTGGTTGCTTGTGCTAACACTGATTGGACTCTGCATTACCTTTTTCCTAATTAGGGGGGTTTTATTTTTTAAACCCCTTCCGTGTCCTTTCTCACTTTTTCCCCCCCATCATCTTTGGGTATTCCTTTTTCACCTTTGGGCCCGGAGATCCCGTTTTCACCATCTCAGGGCTCTGCCTTTCCTCATTCCACTGACAATTAACAGAGTCCCTATCCTTATATCACATATGTGTTATTTTTTTTTCTGTACACCTTTTTTTCTCCCCGAAAGAACCTCAAAAATCTGTGGGGGGAAACGCTTTGGAAGGTATTGGAGTTCATATTTGGAACTTCCCCCATAAAATTAAATGTATGGGACATAGCTTTTTTTTCATTTTTTCGCACATGGAGGGTTACAGGGGCATCTTGTCCCCATACACCTTCCCCCTTTTTTTCCCACATTTATTAATTCATTTTTAAAGGGGTGTATTAATTTAGAATAAAGGAGTAAATCATTCTTTTTTTAAGGGGCTTATCTTTGCCCTTTTGTTTTTAGGGGGTTTGCAGGAGGGACGGGTTTTTGGGGGGTGCCCTTATTTGGCGATTTCCCCAATTTTCTGGTTAGGGAGTGGTCCCTGTTGGGAGGGATAATATTTTTGGGTATTTTGGTTTTTTTTTGTGACGGGCATTTAAAACCCATTTAATGTAAATTTTTAAAAAAATTTTTAAATTTTAAATTTTTTTTTCCTAGGGTTTTATACCACTGTGTGGTTTTTTGGGAAAACCCATATAATTTTTTGGTATTTCCAGGGTCTATGTACTCCATAGGTTGTCTCCCCTACTTTACTTAATGGGGTCTAAGGGGGTTTTTTTTCTTCAAAACTACTTTTTTGGGCTTTCTTAAAATTTGACCTTTTTTTTTGCATTTATTATTTTTTTTTTTGTACCCGGGCTTTTCATGGGACATACCTCTGTACTGAATTCGACAGATGGTTAGCCGAAGCGGAAGGGACTTCACAGATTAAAGGTATAGCTGTTCTCAGGAGAGGGCGAAGTTTCATTATCCCAAATCCGTTTAAAGAACTCAATATAAACTTATGCACAATATATAAAATCTTGTGGGAATTAAAATCATTGGAGAACTATGTAAAAAACCACATAGTCCCCAAAGGCCAACGTATACCACATGTCCGGCTCATGATATCTAGACAAATCCTGAGGAATATGAGACGGTGGAACAAGAAGCCGCCCGCCTCATCCCCTAAGATTTATTGAACATCTTAATAGACAAGAAGAAAAATACTTGGAAAGAACACACAAAGTTCTTAAAGAGACAGTAGAAAGAATTTTAAAATTTAAAGGGGAGCCCGAAATTAATCAAAAAGTAACAGAATTTGCATAATAGCACTAGATTATAACAAAAAAAAAAAAGAAATAATTTGCAGCACAACTGAAAGAAAGAAAACATCAGCAGGTTGTCAGAGACTTGTGTTGAGTTTCGAGAGAACCGGGCCATATCTAGTGAAGAAGATGATTATAATGAAAATAACACAGCCCCTCCCACTATTAATTCCGTCACTGATCAGTCTTCTTCAGACACTGATTTGTCTGATACTGACTCTAGGCGGAATTCAAACAAAACGTTTATTAGATCTCCACATCGCACAAGATATTATTCTGAGAATAGATCTAGATGGCAATCAAACAAGAACCAAAGAAGAGGGAGAGGAAGGGGAGAACAACAAAACTCCCGCAAACCGAATACTACATCTACGTACAATCTACTGCATCCACTGCTCCAGCATCTACCCATCTACTTCCTCAGAATATCTCACAAGTAAGGGAAGCCCAACAGATAACTCATGGGGCGGGGGCCTCCTCAGCCCTCTTTATTTTAGAGAAAATTGTATGGTCAAATAGACAGCCTATTCCAACAAATTGTCGGTTAATGTAGATGACCAATCAAATTATAAATCGTCTAACAATATCTAACAGACTCTGAAAGTCGTGTCATGAGGAGAGGTCTCTCATTTGTACCTAACTGGTCTCTTAATACTTTTGAGCTGGGATCAAAGATATCCACCTCTTTGCCAGAAGGCTTAAATGAAAAAGTAATTATTTAAATTAAGAGCAAATAAGAATGTATGACACTAGGTTATTGAAAGAATGAGGACCTAGTGGGAGTTCAGTTCGTTGTGGGTTTGTTAGAAGATAATGAGAAATGATAGATCTCTGGTCCAATTACCTCATTCGTCCAAAAAGTACCAAATGCCACCAGTTATGGATATAAATATAGATACTGTTTTGTCAGATGGTATTGATGGTATTGAGAAGATCTAAAATGGGGGAGAGATTGTCCTAACCATGTATTTAATTACCAAGAGATGAATACGCAGGCCCTTAAGAAACTTGAGAAAGAACATAAATCTCGGTAATTAAGTCATCTGACAAAGTGGTAACATTGTACCATTCTAAATAACCTAGAAGTATAAAAATATGTGTAAGTATGATCTTAAATGATTATACAAGATATGGAATGCTTAGGAGTGACCCCACGATCAAGTTCTTGGGTGAACTCAAACACATTCTTGACGAGGCATTATCCTTGAACCTTATTGATATTATTGAACATCAATTTATGCTACCTAGGTAACCCACAGTTGTCTACTTTCTATCCCCACAAGGTGCATAAAGGGCTATCCCCTTTAAAATGCAGACCCATTATTTCTGGTATATGGAATCTTGACCCAAAACATATCAGTCTTTTATGTGGATCAGATCTTGAGACCATTCGTAATCTCTCTCCCATCTTATATAAAGGACACGACAGACCTTCTATTAAAACTTGAAGACATTGAGGTACATGGTGACTTCTGGCTCTGTTCCATTTATGTTGAGGCCCTTTACAGCTCCATCCCTCATAATAAAGGAATGGAGGCTGTTGGGTACTATTTGTCTATGAGAAGTATCTATTTGCGGGCCCACAACGATCTGGTCCTTAGGTTGCTCCACTTTATCTTGACAAACAACATTTTTACAGTCGACAGGAAGTACTTCCCCACCACGCTCAGGGCACGGCTATGGGGAGCCCGGTTCCCCTACCTATGCCAATTTTGCTCCGGGGCTGGTGAGAGTACGTCGTCGTCTTTTCCGATAAATTCAAGATATATCTTGGAGAAGTGTTGTTTTGGGGGGCAGAATAGTACGATGATATTATCAATACTCTGGACGGAATCCAAAGATTCCTTCTGCTCTTTTGGTGGTGATCTAACATCAAAGATATAGGCATAAGTTCACCCACGAAATTGACTTCTCTGAATTGATTTTTCTGGATCTGTAAATCACAAAGGGTACCAAATGTACTCTTAACACCAATAGCCCACCGCAGATTACTGCTGTTAACACTTATTGAGGTGGAAAGTGCCCACCCGCTCCTTTAAAACGCGGTATCCCTAAGGGCCAGTACATCCGTATACGCAGGAACTGTACTGGTATTAGAACATTCAAATCAGAAGCAGTTGCATTAAAAAGAAGGTTTCTGCAGACGGGGTACCTAAAAAGGTCCCTCTCGTGAGGCCTATATTTATGCCCTGACAATGACATAAAAAACATTTTTGGGGAAACGCGAGGTGGAGCCTCTACAGATATTGTAAGAAACATTGGAAC
Organism: Phyllomedusa bahiana; assembly: GCA_025379985.1. Lineage (NCBI taxonomy): Eukaryota > Metazoa > Chordata > Amphibia > Anura > Hylidae > Phyllomedusa > Phyllomedusa bahiana. The sequence continues at coordinate 6,869 of JAODAL010058442.1, forward strand.
CTTTGATGAATCCTGCATACAGATTCGGGAATAATTCAACAATTTTTGGGGCCTGCTCCTCAAGCATGACTCAGATATTTCTGAATTTATTGAATCACGTCCAAGCAACACTTTTCAGAAAGGTGTATGAGACTTGGAGGACATGTTTGGTGCATAGCACTTGTCATCTCCTAGCTCAAACAACATGTTATCAGTCAAAGTTGTTGGCACTCTCAGATGTGTGGATGCAAGCTTGTTCCTTCATTAATGTTTCAAGAGTTTCAAATGCATTTCATCAGTACGTAGTTTTCAATATGCAAGACTATGCCAATTGCAAAAGGCAAGGGTACTAGTTTATCATGTTCTTGCCAGATTCCATTAATGTATATTGGAAAGACCAAACGGGAAATTCAACGTCCGCCTTTTGGAACATGTAGGAGACATAAACCATCAACGTGACACTACGGGTGCATCACATTAACTCGTACATGGACTAACCCTTAGCGATTGTCTTTCTCAATTGTTGAGGTGTGAAACCATCGGTGAGAGGGGAGACTTTGACCGCAAATTAATTCAGCGTGAAGCACATTGGATTTATCTTCTGAAGACTCTTAAACCAAAAGGTTTGAACGATAATTTATCATTCATTTCATTTATCTAAGTACTAGTCCGGTACATCATTGTGTCATTTTGTCACGTTATCTATTATGTATCGAATACAAATTCCTTCTATCTGGTATTTTGGTTATCTAAAGTACTGACACAGTAATAATATTAATGTTTAGGGTAATACATCATTGGCGTAGATGAAAAGCCCTTTTGTAGCATGCTTATTAAGTCGGTCCCTTGGGCAGCATAGATTATGTTTACATATACATCAATATCGTTTATGTGCCCTCAGTTGGTGAAATACAATAATGCTTTGTTTGTATTTTAAATATATAACATTTTAATCTACCTGTTATATCAGGTGTTAATATATTAGGTCTCCATATTGGTGACATTGTTCGTATATCTTTACCTGTTGCTATGTCCTTTTTCCATGCTTTGGGATTTTTGGTGCTGATTGCACAGTTCCACTGCCTGTAGGGCTATTTTTCCAGTCTCTAGGTTGCTGAGCGCACATGCGCCCGGGGAGTCAGGGCAACGCTTGATTCTCTATCTGCTTTGTATAATCTCGCGCATTGCGGTATTTTCCCGCGCGCATGCGCAGTTCAGGCATTAGGTACGCACGGCTTCTGTACTTTATATCACGTTACCTCTCAGCCAACGTATGTTAGTGGTTGTCATGGCGATGAAGTCTCGCGATCCTACCAGCGGCGCATGCGCAGATAATATTCTAGGACGCTGGTTATGCATGCTTTCTGGTTGCTTGTGCTATCACTGATAATGGACATCTGCATTAGCGTTTTACCTAATTAGGGGTTAGTATTTAAACCCCTTCCTGTGTCTTGCTCACTTGTCCACTATCATCTGGCTAATCCATTGCACTGTGACCCGGAGATCCTTTTACAACCATCCAAGAACTCCGCCTTCCTCATTGCCACTGGACTATAAAAACAGAGTCCGTGATCCGTTTATATCAGCTAATGTGTTATGTTTTTTTTCTTTGTACACTTTCTTTTCCCTGATGAACCTCAATATCTGTGAGTGGTAAACGCGACGGAAGGTATTGGGATGTTCATGATTTGGACTTCCACAAATATTAGTGTATGGCATAGCTTTTTGCATTTTATCGCACATGTAGGGATACATGTGTCATCTGCTCTATACACCTACATTTTTGCGTACCTACATTTATTGCTTCATGTGTTTAATGGATGGTTATTGATATTTAGAATAATAGGAGTATATCATTCTTCTTTTTGGAGCTTATCTTAGCTTTAGTTTTTAGGGTGTAGTGCAGGAGGTACGTGTTTGGGGACGCCCTTATCAGTGCGATTTCCACAATTATTCTGGTTAGGTAGTGGTCATGTGGTAGGGATAGATATTTTTGATAGTTTAGGATGTTTTTTGTGAGCGTCTATTTATATCCCATTTAATGTAATTTAATAAAAGTTAAGTTTTAGTTTTTTTCCTAGGATCTATACCACTTGTGTGGTTTGGTGATGTTTTCCTCTACAGTATTTCACTGCACATACGTGTTGTTGTTTTTATAGCTTTTTATCTAAATTACGGAAATGTAGAAAGAAAGTGATTCTGATCTTGGTTCTTATTTTCTGACCTAACACCTAAAAACAGAATATAAGAATGATTGTAGAGGGTCAGGATTATGCGGAGATCACATGCACTTACCATATAAGTACATATAATACCCTGCAATATAACAGGCAATATCATAGAGGCCTCTTGAAAAAGCTGGGCGGCAAAACGCACGTCAAGGCATTTACCCTCTTTATGGTGACATATCCTCCATATTGGTAATAGGGGCGGGCTAGATGACGCGCCCATGAAAAGACGCATCTCCCCAGGGCCGAGTACCTCCAAAGCCTGGCAGAGCACCGACGCATGAAAAGACAGGCGCTGGATAATAGTCTATATACAGGGAAATCGAGTGGAGCGAAGAGCAGATCTAATGTGTAAAAAATCCATATGTATAAAGTGTATATGGGTGTAAATAAATATAGTAAATGTGCAGTGAGCAAAATCAGTAAACGTGATTTATCACTCTAAACACGTGAAATTTTTTTTTTTAGTGCTAAAATAAATCAAATCACAATATTATGTGCATAAAAACATATATTGAAAGTGTGTGACTAAATATACAGTTGAAAAAAAAGTGCAATCATGTATACAATATTAATAGGATAAGTGTCCATATAAAAAAAAAATAATAATTAATTTTTAATTTTTTGATATTTTTGTGATTTTTCTTTCTCCCCTCTCTCCTTCCTTTTTCCCTTTCCTCCTTTCTCTTCTTCGCCCTTTTCCTTATGAAATCAGAGATGAAAATAGTCATTCATCGACATCACAGCTCCAATGAACACAGTATCATGAAAATGTAATAAAACCTAAAATGTAAAAAGACAAAATGTTAGATACAGATAAAAAGCACACACAACAAATTATAAAAAGGAAACAAAACTCAGAACTTCATTAAGACCCTTAGGGTTTACCGTACCCAAACGCATAATCCATCGCATTTCGAGGTGAGCCAAGATTTTCTTCCAATCCCCCCCCTATCATTATTAATATTCACTTATCAAAGCCCTTTGACACTTGAAGTAAGTGTGGATCACATTTATGATGAGTAGAAAATGTCTAGCAATCAGGTTTCAATTGTGTATTGTCAACAACAGACGCGGCTTTCATTATATCAATTACGTGTTCCCGGACACGGATCTTCAATTTTCGGGTGGTAAGTCCAATGTAAATTAAGTTACATGGGCACGAAGCATAATAGATGACATGTTCAGAAAAGAAACATCAATAAATTCCCTGTTACATGCAACATCTGTTCATCCAGTGACTACCAAAAAAAGTATCCCATACAGTCAATTCTTAAGAGCACGACGCATTTGTTCGAAGGAAGAACTTTTTTTCAAAACAATCCAGAGACCTTGTACAACGTTTTAGAAAACGATGTTCTAGATTGTCCCACAAATTCAACAAGGCTTGCAGAAAGCACTGGATGTGAAAAGAGAACAGCTTCTAGTGGATAATCGGACAAATAAGAAGAAAGAAACACCTGAAGAGGTTCAATTTATTTCTATGTTTAATGGCAGGTGGCACGAAATGAGAAAAGCCTTGGAAAAAGATTGGCACATTCTGCAACTGGATTCGTCAGTCAATAAGGTCTTTCCCCTTACCCTTCTTTTTCACATATAAAAGGTAAAAAAAAATCTGAGAAAATCTATTGGTACCATTTTTAATCAAGGGGCACTTTTAAAAAATTTTTTTGGACCCAAAGGGCCCAAAATGGGGGTTGTTTTCCCAAAAATTGGGGCAATGAATGCCTTGCCTATAGGAATATTGTAAAAGCTACCAGCTTCAGTACAAGTGATGGAAAAAAAGAATTTTGAAAAAGGGAAAAAAACATATCATTGTCACATGGGGGGAAGTCATCTATTAGGGCTTCGTGCCCTTGAAATTTTAAAATTTAAAATTGGATTTTACCCCCGAAAAAATTGAAAGTCCGTTTTCCGGAAAACACGAAATTTGATTTAATGAAACCCGCGCCCTTTTTGTTGAAAATTTAAAACAATTAAAAACCAAATTGCTAGACTTTTTTTTAAACTCATCATAAATGTGATCCAACTCTTCTTCAAGTCAAAGGCATTGATAAGGTGAATATCCAATGGGAAAGGGGATTTGGGAAAAAATCCTTTGGGTTTAAATTTGAAATGCGATGGGGTTTTGCGTTTTTGGGGCCCGGGAAACCCTAAGGGGCTTTTAAAGGGAAATTCTGAGTTTTTTTTTCCTTTTTTATAATTTGTTGTGTGTGCCTTTTTTTCTGTATCTAACTTTTTGTCTTTTTAAATTTTAGGGTTTTTTTACATTTTTATGATACTGTGTTCATTGGAGCGGGGAATGTCGATGAATGGGCCTTTTTTTTCATCTCTGAATTTTATAAGGAAAAGGGGGAAGAAAAGAAAGGGGGAAAGGGGAAAAAGGAAGGAGAAAAGGGGAGAAAGAAAAAAAAAACACAAAAAATATCAAAAAATTAAAAAAAAATTTTTATTTTTTTTTTTTACTTTGGGCACTTTTCCTATTAAAAATTTATTCATTTATCCCTTTTTTTTTTTAACAGTAAATTTTTTTTCACAAAACTTTTTAATTTTATGTTTTTTTTTGCACATTAAAAAGTGATTTGGGTTTATTTTTTGCACTAAAAAAAAAAATTTTTACGTGTTTGAAGATAAATTTAGTTTACGATTTTGCTCACTGCACAAATTTTATATTTATTTAAACCCCTATACATTTTAATATGGATTTTTTTTCACATTTTTGCTCTTAGCTCCACTCAATTTCCCAGTATATAGACTATTATCCAGCGCCTGTCTTTTCATGCGTCGGCGCTCTGCCGGGCTTTGGAAGTACTCGGCCCCGGGGGGTTTCGTCTTTCATGGGCGGGGTCCCCTTGCCCCCCCCCCTATGATGGGGTCGGGGGGGGGTGGCCGGGGGCGCGCTTGGGGTGCGCCTCCCCTTTTGGGGCGCCGGTAGGTGCGTCCGAAAATGCCGGGGGGAGCGCCAGAAAGACGCTCAGGTGTGTTAGTTAGATACATGACATATATAGCTCTGTGGTTCCCCATTTGCTTTATTTTCCCCCATGGGAAATGGAACGCGAAACGCGCATTTGGGAAACTCTCTTACCACAAACCCTTTTGGGGTAATTATTAGTGTTTTTTTGGTTTGTGCATATAGTACTCACTTCATTTTTTAAAGGAGGGGTTTTTTTCCCTTTTTTGTATTGGCAAATTTATTTTTACATTGTTAAAGGTGGTTTGATTTTTTACTAAACATTTTCGTTTTTTAAAATGCACTTTACTATATTTATAGGCTTTTTATTTGCATGGTTTTTTATTTTATGCACCTTATACCCTTTTAAAAGTAATATGAATGCAAATTTGCCCTTTATTAAACCCAAATTTTCTTATATATTTATAATTACATTTTTTTAAAAGCTACCCCCTACTTTCTATGATGAAAGAAACTTATTTTGGATTTTTGAAAAAATTTTCAATTTAAATTAGTCGGGCGTTTTTTTCCTATTGGGTACATTTTTTGGTCTTTAAAATTATTTTTACTTTGGTTTTCATGTTTATTTATTTTTTTCTTTTTGGGAAAAACAGATTTTGGGTTTTTTATATTTTTTTTTGAACTAATTTCTGGTACTTTTGGGTTTTGGGGAAAATAATATTTTCCCATTTATGCTCTTTCATTAGTATATTTATATAGACCCCCTTTTTTTTGGGTATTTGTGGAGGATATGCCACTATTTTTGAATAGGGGTATATATAATTTTTATTTGTTTTCAAACTTCCTGTTTTAGTTGTGACAATTTAATTGGAATATATATATATATATATATATTATATATTATTATATATATTTATATTATATATATCTATATATATATATATGTATAGATATATATATTATTTATATAATCAGATTAAATTGTCACGACTAAAACAAGAAGTTTGAAAACATATATATATATGTATGTATATATAATATATATATATATATATTTATATATATATATATTTTGTTCTTGTACAATAGCAATAAAAATAAAAGTAAATGATTGTTGATAATTTGAGTGTCATTATATTTCTTCTTTTTTGGTATGTTATTTGTGAGAACATTATTTTTGTTTAATATCGGACTGGCTTTGAATTGCCATTATATTAATATCATAGAGGAGCCCGGGGCTGTACAACTGAGAATCCTGGCCTGGGGACACTACTGAATTGGTATTTATGGGGATATAAAGCAGTGATCAGAGGTGCAGCCCTCCTGGGGGACCATATGGGCACAAGCACTGTGTGGAAACTGCCCCCTATGTGAGCACCATGTAATGCCAATGGGTTACAGGCAATGTCATGTCAGAGTCACTGAATGCCCTTTCATCCACTATTCTGATAATAACTCGCACTCAGACAAGCTTCATTTAGGTAAAAACCTGCGCTGTGTTCAGGAGAGGAAGTGAGGTCGCTCTCGCGTTGCGAGTCCCAGTAAGAGGCATGTTCCTTTCTGTATTTGCTTCTGTTCTATCACCTGAAAACCACAGGATTTACATGCCCCCAGTATTTCCACCCACAGTCTCTGGGGCGTCTCCTGGAACCTCCCCTGTCACTCTTATATACATCTCATTGTAAAAAATTTGTCTCATTTTACTTTGTATCTGACAGCCCAGAAACTTTCAAGAGGGTTTTCTCCCAGTTATCTGCTGGCCGTCATCTTCATTTCTATTCAGGGTGAGGATTAGGATCCTTCCATGATTTTTGGGGGAGAGAAAATTTTCCAGTGGGATCAATCATCAGATCAGGATTTCTAGGAATAGATCCAGACATTTCTACTAATGAATCAGTCTCTTCTAATCCTCAGGATCCTGTGGAAAGATTGTGATGACTCAGACTCCAGATTCTATCTCTGGGTCCCCGGGAGATACAGTCACCATCTCATGTACATCTAGTGCTGGTATAGACAACTGGTTGCACTGGTACCAACAGAAATCAGGAGAACGGCCAAAGCTTCTTATCTATCTTGCAACCAGCAGACATACAGAAGTCCCAGACCGGTTCACTGGATCTGGATGGGGAACTGATTTCACTCTTACAATCAGTAAAGTGACAGAAGACGATGCAGCAGGTTATCACTGTCAGCAGGGTAATGACCTCCCTCTCACACAGTGATACAGAGCCGTACAAAAACCTCCTTCCTCATTACATTTCTAGAATTTCATAGAGAGAACATAAAAGTAACAGAGCGTTCAGTGGTTATTTACAATGATGATCTTATTCCATTGTGAATATGTTATGTAATCTCTTCATATACATCTGGTCAGGACAAATCTACAGGAATCACTACACAAAACAACTACTGACTAAAAAGAATTACCTTTATTAAATAATACAGAAAAAGTGAAAATATTTAAAACACACCAATTAGTAACTGAAGAGGGTTACATAGAAGCCAATAAAACAGATATTGATGGGTGCATGTTTCATTCAAATATAACAAAATGTAATATTGTAATAAGACTTCATGATATCCACTTATCAAACCATTTTCAATAGTAAGGGGTGATAGTAATCAGGTAATCTAAATCAAGTGTCACATAATATACACCCCAAACACATATGTTAAACTATTATCCATAGAAACCATGAACGATCTAACCCAATCTCATATACCTGGACTGGCTGCCGTGTATGGACACAGTCCAGATGCATGTTTCGCATAGGCTTCCTCTGGGGACCTGTGTCTACAGGAAGCAGAAGCAATGACGGTGTGACCCCAGATGTGCTCCCCCATAACCATCATTGTCTGCCTCTTACTGACACATGGTATGTGGAGAGACAATCCGGCCGGCGGCTGCACCTCCATAGTGTGCGCTCCCGATAAACATGACAGATAATGACCAGATATCACCGCACAGAATGTTATCACAGCTATATCAATGCTTTTCAATGGTCTCAGACATAAGAGCAGGTAACACAGGAAGCCATGATGTCACGGTCAGGCTGAACTCTGCTACATCCGTACATGTCTTGAATCATGTGTATTTTGTGTTTTGTATTCTTTTTGCTTTTCATCCAATATAAAGTAAAGCTTGATGATAAAGGTGTTGGGTGTGGGGTGGGGAGAAATGTGCACAAAATGTATTGGAAGTATTGGCCAGATTTTTTAGAGTTTTCTGTCTACTTAGATGTATGAGGGCTTGTTTTTTGATGAACAGTATATACTTTTTAATGATCTGATTGGCCGAACCATATAATGTACAGGAAAACCAAAAACATAAATCATTTGAAAGTTGGAATATGAAAATGGGATTGCACCATTTTTAATGAATTCTTTGTTTGGTAAAAACAACATGCTATGTATAATAAGCAGGTCAGTATAATTCCAGTGATACTGAATTTGTAGAGTTTTCATTAAGTTTTATTACTTTAAAAAAAAAATTGGGGGAAAGCAAAAAAAGTTTTGATGTTTTTTGTTTTTTTATGGTGTTTATCACATGAGATATTTGATATTATATTTTAATAGATTGGACTTTTACAGATGTGGAGATACCATTTATTATTATTATTATTATTATTATTATTCTTATTATTAGAGGTATTTTTTAAACCATTTTTTCTTTTACTTGTACTTACAGTCCACCTACTTACATGACCATCGGGGGCTTGCAATTGCTGTTAGGTTCCTGTTAGACAACAAGATTCACCATATTCATCTTGCAGCGTGAGCCACTGTGATCTGTCTGGGGCATTCTGCTACTCTCTATCTAGTCTCAGTGTATAAGGTGTAGGTAATACATAGTGTTGGTAAATTTGCTCTGATGTCTTTCCCAAATGCAGACACATGACCTAAGAGCACAGGAAAACAGGGATAACTCTCAGACATTACCCTGCAAGTGTTTTTTACTGATCTTACTGTTCTTAAAGAGTTGGAAATTCCCCGAAATGGCGACGTTACACGGGAACATGTTGCTGGTTTGTCCCTGCTTGACTCCTTCTTCCAATGTTTTCCTAACCAAGGCCAGGACCATTTTGTTCCTTTAATAAGGCAACTGGTGTTGGAACTAGAGATGTGAAGGGATCCTACAGTGGTGAGAGATTCCTCATAGTTCAACTGCCCACAGTCTCAGGGTCAGCAAATCCCTCCATCCATGATAGTGTTATTCATTAGCTCGCACTCTGTGTGTCTGCTCCCTGATGTACTCAATAGGATGTTCTTCCCTTAGGAATTCTGATACACCACCAAAATGAAACGCATAAGGAGAATAGGGCTGCTTTGGCAAAACCAGCGACAGGTTCCAGCATAGGGCTGACCTTTTGGGGGATTGCAGTAATTCTTATTAAGGTGAGTAAAAACAGGGCAGTGTAATAATCCCTCACCAGAGGAAATAAAAAAGAGGACAGAATAATTATTGATTGATGATATATAAGAAGCAAGAAAATAATGGAGGTATCTCCTGAATCACTGTAGGAGGAAATTAGATGGTCCCAGGTTTATTACTGGTGCTATCGTTTTGCTTTCTTTTTGAAGATGACTATTATAAGTAGAAATTATTCCTATTTAAAAAAAAAAAAAAATTGATTGAAGATTATGTAACATTTTGTAAAAACCAGCTAATTCCAGTGATATAGTTATTTCTGATCTATAGCAGTTGTATAGATACATGAAGTGGTGAGACTATACAAATCACTATAAGGAATGTGAGGGTATAGGAGCATATCCAGGAGCTGATAGAGGAGGAGAGTATAGCAGACAGCTTCTCACTTCTGAATAGTGATGTAAATCAGGGGCTTGTGACCACCGCACCCAATCAGAGGTGACGTCCAATTCAGCAGGAGATAGACAGAAAACATATGACTGTGGAGAAACTCTGCAGAGCCAGTGATGGAAGAAGGTGATATTAGACTGGACTGAGCATTGGAGGCAGAAAAATGGTAAAATGCAGGAGAGTATTTAAAGAACTGATTATTTCCAGCAATATCTTTGGGATCCCTTCTGTGGTCAGTAATGATGACAGAACACATCAGCATTCTCTCCTCATTTACTCATATTTCACGCTGGAGTTTTTATTTATAAGCCAATATAATTTCTAACTTTATCTTATTTTACCACCACAGCGAGATATTCATATGGTAATTCCCAATCCAAACTTGTCTACATGATGACCATAGGGCATTACCCAAAAGGAGATTTCAGGATGTTACATGAGTTATTTCCATCCAACCCATTCCTGGAGAGCAGCATTTTCCTTTCTCTCTAGAATAGAGGTCTTACCCAATACACATGTGATAGCTGTATCTCATGATTTCTACAAAGTTATTCAAAGCTGTAGAATCACAGTTAAACTAAACTCTACTTTATCTGTAGATCTCCTGCAGCAAAAAACTGAAAAAATACCGCATCAATATTTATTCATGAGATAATACAATGTCCTGTTGCTCTGTGGAACATCTGTTTCTTATGACTGAAGGGAAGGTTATATGACATAGTTGTAGAAGGGAGGCCTGGAAAGATCCTCACAACAATTTCTTATACCAGCCTAGGTGTTTGATTTGTGATATGTTGCTGTGTGATCTGGACGCTGATTTTTTTTTAGTTTATTCTGTATAATCTCTTTCTCTAATCTCTATTTATTCTGCCATTTATTCTGTTGCTACTTTCTTATCTTTTGTATCGAGCATCAGTGTAACATTATTTGTATTGGAAACTTTTTGTCAACCAGAAAGAAGTATTGTTAAAAAAAACTTTATCTGACCATTAAAATATCTATTTGCTTCTTAGTCTTCAGATATTTAGGAGCTCTACATTGTTCCTGTTTCAGTTCTTCTTTCAACTTACTGATGCAATCTGGTGTTTCCACAGCAGGTGGAGCTCATAGACTGTAAGAGCAGCTGCTGACTATATCATAATATAACCTTTAGGGTATGTTCACATGGCATTTTCAGCCATATAGTGAGACTATATGGTTGTTGTTTTAAAAGTATCCAACGTCCAGCGCATACTTCTAAAATGTTCTGTACCCCATTCACTTTCATTTTCCCATGTCATTTTCTCCCAGCGCACAATACACATAAGGTAAAACATCCGGTAATCATAGTTCACAATGAGAGCTATGAATTTCCATAGTTGTGGGCCCTGTTTTAGGTGTATTTCAGCTCAATTATGCCCCAAAATCAGCCTGCAAAGATGCCGTATGAACATACCCTTATTCTCCCAGAAGAAGAATATACTACTAGTATATTCAAAAGCTATTATTATATCTCTAACAATAAGTGCTAGTTTGGGCAGCTTTGTCAATTCTTTTGTTTGGGTAGCTCTTTGTTAACCCTTATTTGTCATTCTCAGGATACACATTATCTGTCCTCTAGGCAGGATAGGAAATCACAATGGGTATATATTAGAGATGGGCGAATTTCTCAAAAAATTCGGTTCGGTCACTTCGCTGAATTTTCCGACAAAATTTGTTTCGGTCCAAATTACTTCGGCACGAATTGCGTTAAAAAACAGCTATTTCCAGGCTGCACAGAGCCTGCAGGGTGCTGTAGAACGTTGTGCCATGCTGAAATATGCAGAGGGAGCTTGGTTTGGTCTTCATACAATGTTGTGTTTTAGTATGACATGCAGATAACTGCCGTCACTCTTAGAATCACTTCACTATAAAATTCCCTGGGCACTTAAGAGGGCAACACTGACCAAAAAACTCAAGCGGGAATATAGCCTGATAAAGTCATGGGAGCAACAGCTGAAAAAAAACAAGCTGAGAGCTCAGGTGGCAACATCAGTGACAGAGTGTGGAGGTGACGGCAGCAGCCACAGCAGCATGAGGTCAGACAATGGCACAATGACATTCTGGAGGTGGCAAAAACAGGAATCGGCCACAGAGTGGCACAATGACACAGTGTTGCGGGCATGACAGCAGCCACAGCAGCAGCATGAGCGGAGGGGACAATGCTTCTGGGATGGCAAAACGTAGTGGGGCCAAAAGGTGGCCAATGACACAGTGGGAGGTCACGACACAGCAGCATGAGGTCAGCGTGGCACAATGACTTTCTGGAGGTGGAAAAGAGTGTAGGCCACAAAAGGGCCAATGACAAGAGGGGAGGTGAGGGCAGCGGGAGAAAGGGGTCAGAGAGTGGCACAATGACTTTTGGAGGTGGCAAAAACTGGGTAGGCCCCAGAGTGGACAAGGACACATTTGGGGAGGTCACAACAGCCCCCCAAAAAGCAGCACATGGGGTCAGGCAGAGGCACAATGACATTCGGGGGGGGCAAAAAACGGGAGAGGCCACAGAGGGCAAATGCACAGTGTGGAGGGCCGACACAGCGCATAAGGTCAACATAACAATGAATTCTGGAGGTGGCAAAACAGTAGTACCCACAGAGGGGCACAAACACAGTGTGTGGGTCACAACAGCGCCCAGCACAGCATGAGATCAACGTGGCACAATTGAAGAGTGTGTAGGTCACAGCAGAAGCCACAGCAGCAGCATGAGGTCAGACAGTGGCACAAAAAAACATTCGGGAGGTGGCAAAATATAGGCCACAGAGGGGCAAAATGACAGAGAGTGGAGGTGACGGTGGCACCCACAGCCATGGGTCAGACAGTGGACAATGAAAAGTGTGGGGTGGGGGGGAAAATACCGCCCCTGGAAAAGATGGTTTGGGTGGCAGATGGAGAAACTGTCAGCGTGTGGGGCACAGGCGGGGGGGCCCTAGAATAGTGTCTGAGGGGGTAAATTAAACCCCAGCCCATTTCTAAGTTTGGAGGGTCGGGATGTATCTGACGCCAAGGCATTGGTGTGGGGGAAACCGGCATATCCACCCTGATTCATTTTGAAAAGGTCATCGTCCCATTTCCCCCGTGGACAAGCGGGTTCCCTTGGGGGGAACTCCCCCCAATCACGAACCCCCCGCTCGATGCCACACTAGGGCCGGGCAGGACAGCTTCCCCCACTCAAACCCCAAATTTGCGGCCACAACCCTTTTTGGCTCCCCCGCAGTCAGCGGATCTTTAACTGGGGTGGTTTTCGGGGGATTGCTCCAGGTCCTGGGCTGTTTGCTGGCGACTACCCTCCTCATAGGGGGTGAAGGAAGTCCTTCAAGGGGGATCCGACTTAGGTTTGCGTTTGGGCTGGTACTGCTCCTCCCCCCCCCCCCCCCCCCACCTTCCCCAGCAGCCGCGGCAGACCCTGGGCTGGGGAAACCCCCCCCCCTCAGACCTGTCAAGGGGGACGATGCCGCCCTTGGGGCAGGGGCCAATGACTACGGAGGTTTTCCCCTAAGTTTTTGAGTTTGTCCTCCCTCTAAAAGCGGGAAAAAAGGCCCCCTTTTTTGGAGGGGTACGAGAGTAAATAGGGGGGGAGACCCGAAGTCATTCCTTTGCCGGATGCGACTATTCGGCTGAAACTAGCCAGGCAAAATAGCATGCTGGGGGCCCACGCACAATTACTCCGGGGGGTCCCTGCCTCCATCTCCCTGATATCCCACGGTGCTGCAGGTTTTTCCCCTCGTTTTCCCCTCATTATTCCCTCTCCAGCGCTCCCCCCTCCTCTTTTTGTCCCTGGGTAGAAAACCCACTATTTCACCCGACAATGCTTCTGCTCCAATTCCTCCCCCTCTCCTTTCAGTCCCCCCCCGATTTTGGGGCCGAGATGTAGTTGCCCCTCCCCCACCCCCCTGCCCAGACAGTTTTTAGCATCTGTTCCAGACATAAGCGGGGGAATGACGTTATTAATCCGTAGTCCGGGCGACGAAAAATAAGTGCCCTCCTCAAAATCCTAAACAAATGGCGGGTGTCAGCATAAGCTGACACTGGCTGACATCAAATTTAAAAGGGGGGAGTTTCCCCCTTCCCCCCTGGATCATAAAAAAATTTAAGGCCCTTTTCTCTATTCATAAAACGGTCCAACAGGCAGGCTGGAATTCCAACGGGGGGAAACATCGCATATAAGTGTGTTGGGGGGGGCCTTCTGCCCTGCAACTCGGGAGGGTGTTTCTGGCTTGTAGGAAATGGATAAGTCATGCCATTTTTCCCGCCATTTTCAGAATCTTCTGAAGATGGGGTGGAAACTTCGGGAACCCTTTTTCAAAACCCGTTTAAAACCTGCCCCATACAGGGCGAAGGGCCCATCCCCCCTGGGTGCAGCGGGGACACCATTTTCCCTCCCTTTGTCCATCCCATCGTTCCGTTGCATTTGGCGCGGAGAAAGCCACACATCGATTTCTTGCTGCATGATCCGGAGCTTCCCCCCCCTGTGTGACTTGTTTTCCCAGGGAAGCCGGGGGTAGCTGCGTGCACCGCTGTGCCCTACACATGTGGTATGATGTAGTAATTGGGAGGCTGAGATGGTGGTTTTGGGGGGAGGAATAGGGGCGGACATTGGCGCAGGGGGGCCCCAGTTTGACAACGTGGAGGGGAAAGCGCGTCTCCTGCCAAGTTGTTGGGGGCCTGGGGGAGGAAGACATTCACCATGGGCCGAAAGGACATGACTGGCCCCACCGTAGTTACAGCTCCAATGCCGCGCTGCCGGCACCTTTGGGAAAAAACGAAACTCAAGGACTGGCCCCCCCTTCTGTTCTAATTTTTATGAACGGTACTGCCTTTTTAGAAAAGAAATTTCGGCTTGGAATCTCCCTCTTGGGCCGGCACAAGCCATTAGTTCTCGAACGGTGCAGAGTCCACCTTTGGAAAGGGGGGACGCAGTCCAACAACTTGGACGGAGCACAGTCAGCTTTGCACCTTAGTGGTTGGGGGCATATTGTTTCTCTTTTCAATCGCCTCGCTGAAGACTGCTCCCTGAGTAGCGAGGGCAGACATTTTACCCGGAGATGAATTCAAAAGAAAAAAGCTCTTTCTGCAAGGTGGGGGAGCCCTTGACTGGCGCAATGGATGCTTTTCCACTGGGGGCTGCCCCCTGCTGTTGCTGGGCGGAGGATGGCCACCACTTGACCACGTTTTCCCAGGCCACCGGATGGGGAGCGATGGTTGAACAGGCGTGGGGCCAAGTTGCTCCCTGGCCACGCTTCACTTTCTGCCCCGATTCTACAT
>JAODAL010058443.1:0-22085 GCA_025379985.1 Phyllomedusa bahiana
TTTTAAGATTAGGCTATTTGTCCCTTCGCCAAGTGTAATGAAAGCAGCAGGCGGACTGGGAGCAGCACGCAACAAAGGTCCACTTAAGGGTTTAAACAGAAGGGAGTCTAAAGAAGCCGTCTATGGCTTAAGACTGCTCAAACATAAATTATACTAATTACAAAATAAGCGGTTACCGCCCAGCAAATGTGTGTGCTCAAACCAAGCCGCGCAAAATAACATGAGACCCCCCTAGACCCCCGAGATGATGAATCATCAACACAAACATATCATTATCATTCTGCTGCTACAATATAATTGAAGGGCTACCTGGCAAAGCTTATTTCTAGAAAATAACCAGAATTTCTGATACCGCGGTCATCCAGCTCCCACCATGTCTTGCCTCAGGTGTAGAGCAAGTTGTCTACTTTTTGTTACAAGAAAATTAAGTTGACAATTAGTTCATTACAGGTAGTCTTACTCGGTGTCGGACTGGGGTGCCTACGGCCCATAGTTGGAGTTGATTCTAGGAGCCAACCAGTTGAGCTGTTTCTGGGTCCACTGGTGGAGTTGATTCTATTGCCCCAACAGTTGAGCTGTTTCTGGGTCCACTGGTGGAGTTGCTTCTATGGCCCCACCAGTTGAGCTGTTTCTGGGACCACTGGTGGAGTTGATTCTATTGAGCCAACCAGTTGAGCTGTTTCTGGGTCCACTGGTGGAGTTGATTCTATGGCCCTACCAGTTGAGCTGTTTCTGGGACCACTGGTGGAGTTGCTTCTAGGGGCCCAGCAGTTGAGTTGTCTCTGGGCCACCGGTGGGGTTGGTTCTAGGGGCCCAGCAGTTGAGTTGTCTCTGGGCCACAGGTGGGGTTGGTCCTAGGGGCCCAGCAGTTGAGTTGTCTCTGGGCCACCGGTGGAGTTGGTTCTAGGGGTCCAGCAGTTGAGTTGTTTCTGGGCCCACCGGTGGAGTTGCTTCTATGGCCCCACCAGTTGAGCTGTTTCTGGGCCCACCGGGGGAGTTTATATTAGGGGCCCACCCTACAGCTAATTTAAATGACTGTAGATGCCTCCTCTACTTTGTTTCTTGATTTTTTTCTCTCTTTTTCTGCTTTTCTGCCTCTTCCAAGGATGTATATACAGTTAATAACCAACCTCAGGTCTCCCATCCTCAGGGGCCCACCAGGGGTTTACTCTATTCCCCTGTGGGCCAGTCCAAGCCTGGTCTTACTGCTTGATCACTAGTGATCATCTGCAAGAGAATGGGGCAGTAACTGCTCAGTTTTCCTGCAGTGCCACCACTGGAAAAATTAGGTATTACATGGTGTCTGATAAAATGATTGGGACTCTGTTTGTAGACACTCTCTGCTCTGGCCAGTTGATGGAGGTCCCGAATGAGGAGCCCCCGATTTGGATATTTATTCTGTATTGATAACATGTCGTCATGAAGTAAAGAATCCTCATCTGTATTGATGGTGAAACCGTCTTTCCTGTAGATTTAGAGGATGCCCCTTGTTGTTGTTACAGGCCAAGGTGTCGAAAAATCACGAGACATCCCTGTACTGTCCTTTCACATATTTTATATGGTAATTACATCGTCTCTAAGTCGTCTTATTTCCAAGCTGAATAACCCCAAGATGCATCATCTGTCTTGGTTCTGCAAATCTCCAACTCTACCAACTAACTTGGTTGCCTCCTCTGCCCCCTCTCTAGCTCAGCTGTGTCCTTATACACTGGTATTCAAAATTGTGCACAATACAGGCAGTCCCTGACTTACACCTGTCCCCTAGTTACAAACGGAGACT
This sequence comes from Phyllomedusa bahiana, assembly GCA_025379985.1. Lineage (NCBI taxonomy): Eukaryota > Metazoa > Chordata > Amphibia > Anura > Hylidae > Phyllomedusa > Phyllomedusa bahiana. The sequence continues at coordinate 1,781 of JAODAL010058443.1, forward strand.
TATGGGGCCTGCTGGCACTTGTAGTTCCATGTTTCACAGCAGATAGTAGCTGTGGAACTACAAGTTCCAGCATGTCACAGCAGCACATGAGGTGAAAATGAGGTAAAATCTTCTTACCAGGGGCACAGACAGCAAAACAAATGTAAAAACCCTTCCCTGCACTATCCAAAACCAAAAAAATAAACCTTTTGTGATGGAATTACATGTAATAACTATACCTGTTCCGACTTACATACAAATTAAACTTAAGAACAAACCTACAATCCCTATCCCGGTCGTAACCCGGGGACTGCCCGTATTCCATATGTGGCCTCACCAGTGATTTGTACAGAGGCAAAAATATATTCCTGTCTTGAGCATTTAGGCCAATTTTAATGCAACCTATGATTCTATTTGCCTTGGCAGCAGCTGCCTGGCATTAGTCACTAAATTTAAGACAACTGTCTACCAATATTCCCAAGTCTCATGCAGCCATAGCTTTACCCTGTAACATGTTATATATGACATAATTGTGCCGTTTATTTCCTGGGCCCAAGTGCAGGACCTTTCATTTATCCACATTAAACTTCAATTGCCATTTCTCCGCCAAAGCCTCCAGCTTTCCTGAATGCCTGTAATATTCTATAATCCTCCTCTGTGTCGATTATCTCACAGAGCTTTGTATCATCAACAAATATTACAAATCTACTCTGTCATCTACAAGGTTATTAAGAAATATATTAAAAAGAAGAGGACTCAATATTGACCCCTGTGGGCACCATTAGGGCAGTATTGGCCGTGCTCCTGTCAGGGGTCCTGATCAAATTTAAAAAGAAAAAGGGCTTGCTGATATGGCGCAAGATAGGAACTGGTAATGGGCAGGGGGCCAAATGCTTCTCTGTAATTAAGTGAGGCAACCCTGCCTGTGGTACTCAAATAGCAATTGTGACCCCTCCAATATTGACCCCTGTGGGCATTATTCTCAGTGTTCCTGTCAATTTAAAGGGAATCTGTTGCCAATTTTTTTTACTTATTAAATCAAGACCCTGATCCATATTCTTTTGTTTTTCACCGTTTTTATTTTCTGATTGTAGATTTCTCAATTCAGTCATCTATATATGATTGTGGGGGCGGCCATCGTGCCTGTACTGCTTTAACAGCAGTCAGAGAGATGCTTTACAGCAGCTTCATGGACAGAGGAGCCTTAAGACTGAGTCAGTCCCATTGACTTCTATAGGAGAGTTTTCTGGGCATGCTCTGTGGCCTGGGGAAAAAGTCAGTGTGCAGGGTGGGGAAATGGGGAGCTGTGACTGGTGGATCTTATGTTATTTATACACATTGGTGTTTCCTTTCAGTGTAATCCTGCCTGTGTTGATAATGAACAGACTACTGAAAATCTTTCCCTACAAAACAGGAAGTGTCAGACTATTAATAGGCCTAGTGGCCAAAGTGAGAACTGCGGGACTTAAGAATTATTAAAAAATATTGAAAGTGATATGGAAAATTTAAAAAAAACCATAATCAGAAATTCTTAAAAAATGTGTTTAACATAAAAACGTGAGTTAAACAATGTCATTTTTTGATGACAGATTCCCTTTAAAAAGAAAAAGGGTTTGCTGATATGGCGCAAGATAGGAACTGGTAATGGGCAGTGGGCCCAAATCCTTCCGCAGTATTGGACCCTGAAATTAATTAAGGCAACCCTGCCTGTGGTACTGCACTAGCAACTGGGACCGCTCTAATATTGACCCCTATTCTACCCTACTAGGAACCTCGACCACTCCAATACTGTCCCCTGTACTACCCCGCTAGGAACCGTGATCCCCTTCAATACTGTCCCCTATGCTACCTCACTAGCAACTGTGATTCCTCCAATACTGATCCCTATGCTACTTCACTAGCAAGTTGCAACTGTGACCCTTCCAATACTGACACCTATTCTACCCCACTAGGAACCGTGACCCCCTTCAATACTGTCCCCAATGCTACCTCACTAGCAGCTGTGACTCCTCCAATACTGACCGCTGTGCTACCTCAATAGCAACTGTGACCTCTCAAATACTGACACCTATTCTACCCCCACTCTGGAACCGTGACCCCCTTCAATACTGTCCCCAATGCTACCTCACTAGCAGCTGTGACTCCTCCAATACTGACCCCTGTGCTATCCCACTAGCAAATGTGATCCGATGAAAATGTGTTGGTAATATGGAAGTATTATATGATCCTTGTTTGGTGGTATTATTTGGTACCTAGATGGCTGTATTATTTATTCTCTAGTTGGCGATAATATTTGGCTATGATATTATGGTATTATGGTTCAGGAGCAGTGTGGTGTTATCCAGTGAATATGTGGTAATTATGTAGAAGTATTATTTGAGCCATGTATAGTGGTATTATTAGGTACCTATATGGCTGTATTATTCTCTAAGTGGCGATGATATTTGTCTATAATATTGTGGTAATTGTTCAGGAGCAGTGTGGTGTTATCCAGTGAATATATGGTGATGATGTAGAAGAACCATGGAATTATTTGATAACTGTAAGGCTGTATCCTTCACCCACTATGTAGTTATTATATCATGATATAGAGACATTATTTGGCTTACAGTGGTGCAAAGCTGCTACGCAGGAAAGATTAGTGCGTTTGATCCTCTTAAATGGGATATAAGCATGATGCCAGTTCTTCTTTCCTTCACGTCATGGTCCTCTGTCCTCACATACCCACCTGTATAGCAGTCCGGGATGTGGCGATCCCTGTGATACACAGTAGAGATTGACACCAATGCTGTCGGAAACGTTCCCATATCATGAATATATACAGTAACATCTGTTTCCTCCCGGTTGCGTAAACCAGGCATTTGTGAGATATCGCATACAGAAAACCACAAGTCACTTGAGGTTTGAAGTTAAACTTTCTCCGAGCTTTGATAACTACGGTACCCGGAAAAGAGAACAGAGCTGATTAATATTCATCTGCTTATCACTTGGATAATTTATGAGGCATTGGCAGAAGGTGGGCTGTGCAGTCAATTCTGGTACCACGCATTTCACACAGCTGTTATCCTAGCAGAAAGAAGCAATGCCTGCCACTGTGCTGTGAACAGGGAGGGATGCGGGAATCCGAGGAAGCACCACCCGAGGCAGTTAGGTTCCTCTGCTCTCATATCTCGCGTCTTGCTTCAGGATGAGTCAGCGGAGGATCACTCCCATAAGGCAGGCGTATTCCTCTTGAAGGAGTGCACACAAAAGTCTATACAAAGCATGGAAATGTGGGGGAAAGTGTACAAAAGAGCTGAGTGTTTATTTCACCCCTTCTTACATTTGAAAGTATTGGGTTATGAACATACTTTGCAGCCATGGCCACACAACCTTAGTGTCATCAGCATAGAGCGGCTGCAGCGCGGGCGGCGGTCTCATCTCAGATGCGACCACCAATGACCATATTGATGACCCTTACTATTCGTGGCTCCTTCTGCATAAACATTCAAGAATTTTGGACCTATAGGGTTTTTACATGGACCGGTTATCAGCCAAATGATTATGCCCTGGAACATTGGGCCTCATTTATCAAAACTGTCTGACAATAAGGCTGTCTTTGCTGAACATAGCAACCAATCAGAGCTCACAGCAACCAATCAGAGCTCACAGCAACCAATCAGAGCGCATAGCAACCAATCAGAGCCCATAGCGACCAATCCAAGCACACAACAATCAATCAGACCCCATAGCAACCAAAAAGAGCCAATAGCAGCCAAACAGAGCCCATAGCAACTAATCAGAGCCCATAGCAACCAATCAGAGCTTATAGCAACTAATCACAGCTCACAGCAACCAATCAGAGCCCATAGCAACTAATCATAGCTCACAGCAACCAATCCGAGCACATAGCAACCAATCCGAGCACATAGCAACCAATCAGAGCTCATAGCGACCTATCAGAGCTCATAGTAACCAATCAGACCTCATAGCAGCCAATCAAGCTCAATAGCAACCAATCAGAGCCCATAGCAACCAATTAGAGCCTATAGCAACCAATCAGAACTCAGATTTCATTTTCTAGAGCTGCAGCGGAAATGAAAGCTGAGCTCTGATTGGTTGCTATGGGCTCTGATTGGTTGCCATGGGCTCTGATTGGTTTCTCTGGGAAACGAGGACAGTCTTACTATTAGACAGTTTTGATAAATCAGACCCAATCGATACATATGACAACACAACAGGACTTATTTATCAAAACTAATAGTAAGACTGTCTGTGTTGCCCATAACAACCAAACTGAGCTCATAGCAACTAATCAGAGACCTTTTTTTTTTTTTTAATTTTTACAGAGCAGTTTAAGACATGAAAGCTGAAATATGATTGGTTGCTATGGACTCTGATTGGTTGCTATGGGCTGATTGGTTGCTATGAGCAGTGATTGGTTGCTATGGGCTCTGATTGGTTGCTATGAGTGCTGATTGGTTGCTATGAGTGCTGATTGGTAGCTATGGGCTCTGATTGACTGCTATAGACTCTGATTGGTTGCTATGAGGTGTGATTGGTTGCTTTGGGCTCTGATTGGCTGCTATGAGCTCTGATTGGCTGCTATAAGCTCTGATTGGTTGCTATAGGTTCTGATTGGTTGTATGGGTTCTGATTGGTTGCTATGGGCTCTGATTGGTTGCTATGGGCAACAAAGAAAGTCTTATTGTTATACAGTTTTGATTTAAAAAGTCCCAATGGATACATATTACAACGCAGTAGGACTGATTTATCAAAAGTGTCTAATGGTAAGACTGCTTGTGTTGCTCATAGCACCATCGACTTAAGTCCCAAGAGCTACTTTAGATAGCTTTAAGCATCTTGGTCAACCCACGGCTCTAGCATGCTGCTACTCATCGTGCATGGTCTAGCACTTGGTCAACATTGGGCGGTTGCTTAAGTAACCATCAAGCCATAGCAACCAAATTCTAGAGTCCATAGCCACCAATCAGAGCCCATAGCAACCAATCAGAGCTCATAGCAACCAATTACAGTCCATAGCAACCAATCAGAGCTCAGCTTTAATTTTTCAAGAGCAATATTATAAATGAAAGCTGAGCTCTGATTGATTGCTATGGGCAACAAGTCTTAGACAGTTTTGATAAATAAGGCCCAATGGGTACATATTACAACACAACAGGACTTATTTATCAAAACTATCTAAAAGTAAGACTGTCCTTGTTGCCCATAGCAACCAATTAGAGCCCACAGCAACCAATCGGAGCCCACAGCAACCAATCAGAGCCCACAGCAACCAATCAGAGCCCACAGCAACCAATCAGAGCTCATAGCAACCAGAGTCCACAACAACCAATCAGAGCACATAGCAACCAATCAGAGCTCATAGCTTTAATTTTTCCAGAGCAGTATAAGGAATAAAAGCCGAGCTCTGATTGGTTGCTATGTGCTCTGATTGGTTGTTGTGGACTCTGGTGGGTATGAGCTCTGATTGGTTGCTATGAGCTCTGATTGTTTTATATGAGCTCTGAGTGGTTGCTATGAGCTCTGATTGGTTGCTATGGGCTATGATTAGTTGCTATGGGCTCTGATTGGTTGCTATGAGCTCTGATTGGTTGCTATGGCTGATGATTTGTAGTTGCTATGGGCTCTGATTGGTTGCTATGAGCTCTGATTGGTTGCTGTTATCTGTGATTGATTGCTATGGGTTGTGATTGGTTGCTATGGGCTCTGATTGGTTGTTATGAGCTCTGATTGGTTGTTATGAGCTCTGATTGGTTGTTATGGGCTCTGATTGTTTTATATGGGTTGTTTATTAAATTGCTATGGGCTATTCGATTTGGTTGTGTATGTAGCTCTGAAATTGGCTATTTACTGAGCTCTTATTGGTTGCTATAGCCTCTTGGGATTATTTTAATATTTTGGGGTTTGTGAATTAGTTGCTATCGGGCATCTGATTCGCAGTTTTTTGCTATGGCGATACGGAGTAAACACGTCTTAGGGTGGCCCTTTCACACGGTGCGTTTTTGGTGCGTTTTTGATGCTTTTTTTAATGCGTTTTTTATGCAGGAAGGCACAGCAATTAATGCTGTACATTGCTGCACAAAAACGCGGCAAAAATTGCGGTAAAAATCTCGATTTTTACCGTGATTGTTGCCATGATTTTTGTGCAGCAATGTACAGCATTAATTGCTGTGCCTTCCTGCATAAAAAACACATAAAAAACGCACTGTGTGAAAGCACCGTTACTATGAGACAGTTTTGATAAATAAGGTCCAATAGGTACATATAACAACACAATAGGCCCTCTCTATTGGAACTGTTTAAAAGTAGCGCTGTGTGTTGCCCATAGCATCCAATCAGAGCTCAGGTACTATTTTCTTTAAAAAATCTCCGATCGGCTGAGAAGTTTTTTCATATAACGGAAAACCAGTTTAATTATTATTTTTTATAATATCATTTTACAGTATATTTATCATGGTTGTTATATAGAAGTTTTTGCTGTAATTTTAGTATTGTTATTATCATTCCTTGTATCTTATTTTTTTTATAGTCCTGGAGTTTGCGGCAGTCACATTTCTTTCTATAGGGGCCTCATCCTATAGATGGAAATAGAATGTTGTATGATAAGGATAATCTGGCTGCTTGTGGGTCTCGATTGCCTCGGTTGCAGGAAAGGCTATTAGCTCTCCAGACTCCTGGAGGACGTGGGCTACAGTGGAACAAGCCTGTGCCGTTAATGAATGAGTCCACCGCGAATAAAACAGCGCTCTGCATTCAATCAGATACAAAATAAATGAGCGGAGCATTTTCCGCCCGTCACTGTCTCCGACAGGCATCAAAATATGTGTTTTAAAAGCACAGAAGTATGTGCTCCCCGGGCTTCACATTCAATCATATTAGCATGGAGGGACATGAAATAAACATGAGGTTGTGCTATATGTGCTGAATATCAGCTGTGATGAAGCCTAAACAGAGATGCCAGTGTATTTCATCTCGATGCCAGTCCGTATTAAAAAGACACGGAGAATCAACCTTTTTATTACTATTTTAGTTAATGGGGAAAAATGTATTTAAATAAGACTGTTTCATTGATCAGCTTTCAACATGTGGACAAAGGAAGTGTTGGGCTGGAGTGCCTGGGGCCGACCAGTGTAGCTAATTTTTGGGGGCCCACCAATGGAGCTGATCCTTGGGGCTCACCAGTGGAGCTGATTGTTGGGGCTCACCATTGGAGATGATCCTTCCGGGCCCATCAATGGAGCTGATTCTTGGGGGCCCATCAGTAAAGTTGATCCTTAGGGCCCGTAGGGAGTTAATTTTTTGGGTCCACCAGTGGAGTTGATTCTTCAGCCTCACCAATGGAGTTGATTCTTTTAGCCTCACCAATGGAGTTGATTCTTTGGGCCCACCAGTGGAGTTGATTCTTGGGTCCCACCAGTGGAGTTGATTCTTGGATCCCACCGGTGGAGTTGATTCTTGGGTCCCACCCGTGGAGTTTATTCTTGGGTCCCACCGGTGGAGTGATTCTTTGGGGCCCACAGTGGAGTTGATTCTTGGGTCCCACCAGTGGGTGATTCTTGGTCCACGTGAGTTGATTCTTGGGTCCCACAAGTGGAGTTGATTCTTGGGTCCCACCAGTGGAGTTGATTCTTGGGTCCCACCAGTGGAGTTGATTATTGGGGCTCACCAGTGGAGCTGATTCTTCCAGGCCCATCAATGGAGCTGATTCTTGGGGGCCCATCAGTAATGTTGTTCCTTAGGGCCCGTAGGGAGTTAATTATTTGGGTCCACCAGTGGAGTTGATTCTTGAGCTCCACCAGTGGAGTTGATTCTTGAGCCCCACCAATGGAGTTGATTCTTTGGTCCCACCAGTGGAGTTGATTCTTGGGGCCTACCAGTGGAGTTGATTCTTGGGTCCCACCAATGGAGGGGATTCTTTGGCCCCACCAGTGGAGTTGATTCTTGGGCCCCACCAGTGGAGTTGATTCTTGGGTCCCACCAATGGAGGGGATTCTTGGGGCCATCAGTGGAGTTGATATTTTGGGCCCACCAGTGGAGTTGGTTCTTGGTGCCGTGTCCACCAGTGGAGTTGATTATTGGGGCTCACCAGTGGAGCTGATTCTTCCGGGCCCATCAATGGAGCTGATTCTTGGGGGCCCATCAGTAAAGTTGTTCCTTAGGGCCCGTAGGGAGTTAATTTTTTTGGGTCCACCAGTGGAGTTGATTCTTGAGCCCCACCAGTGGAGTTGATTCTTGGGGTCCACCAGTGGAGTTGATTCTTGGGTCCCAACAATGGAGGGGATTCTTTGGGCCCACCAGTGGAGTGTAGTTCACACACGACGAGGTTTTTACACACTTCTTTGGAAGCACTGAAAAAGAAGTGTCATGTCAATTCTTGAAGCGTGTTTTTGGCACTGTTTTCCCCACGGTTTTTGTCCTGGCTATTAATTTGTATGGGTGAAAACCTCATCCAAAACCTTGCCGAGAAACACCTCTAAAACCTCTTCTGAAGAAGCATATTTCAGGCAAGGTTTTGGGCGAGGTTTTGGGAGCGGAAACACTCGAAAACCTCATCCAAAACCACGTCAAGGTAAGCCGTGTGAACATACACTTACTGAGGCTTTTACTGGAATGGGGCCCATTAATTGGCAACATTATGGGGCACTGAGGTCAGTACTGATGTGGTGCCCTCTGACTTGTACTGTTATTAGACACTGACAACTACTGACATGAAGACTGGTGGCGCTTTGGGTCGCATTTGACATTGACCCGAATTTAAGTGACTTGATTTGGATCAGGCCGAACAGACTTCACATCAAAATGCCTTTCCCCACAGTGTGCTCACTCTAGTCAAACAAAGGTTTGTTTATGCAAAGAGCTGTGATTAGTTACAATGTAGCTGAGTGGTTATCACTTTTGCCTCTCAGCAGAGGGATCTTAGGTTCAAATTTTTGCAGGAACCAAACGTGGATTTTTTTTTTTCTCAATGCATGTACCTGCTTGAGGTTTCTTTTTTCTTTCTATTTATTTGCACTGTTTGACTAATTACTATGGAGCACAGAGCATGAGAATAGAATAACAACACCTGGGGTTGAACACTCACTCAGCAGTGAGTGTGTGTGATTATTAAGGAGTACAGAGGACGGGAGTAGAATGACAACACCTGGGGTTGAACACTCGCTCAGCAGTGAGTGTGTGTGATTATTAAGGAGTACAGAGGACAGGAGTAGAATGACAACACCTGGGGTTGAACACTCGCTCAGCAGTGAGTGTGTGGGTTTACTAAGGAGTACAGAGGACCAGAATAGAATTACAGCACCTGGGGGTTGAACACTCACTCAACATTGAGTGTGTGTGATTACAAAGCAGAGAAAAGACTGTCAGTAGCTGCCTGAAAGGAGAGGTGATGTCTAAGCATGTGCGGCCAGGACTGAGGAGCTCTCATCACTGGTCGTATCCCCTGGAGATGAGCTGTACACTAAGGATCACTAAGGGAGCAGCTAAAACAAAAATGGTAGAGCATTTTAAATAATGTTGAATGGTGAAAATCTTTATTATTTTATGTGCAAGCTTCTCATTTCAATTTTGTGGTAAAACCCCTTTAACAGTGCTTTGAAGCACTCCCAGTGTAATATCACTTTCAATGTAATGTCCTTCACCCCTATGTTATGTTAACGTCAGATAGGAGATTGGATATTGTACCTAAAGTGACCCGGCACCTGAAGCACCACCGGAAAAGGAGCACCCTGGAATTGTAAATTAACCCCTAAAAGCCCATAAAAAGAACCCAAATTTAGAGTAAGGGTTAAAGGGGTTGTCTCACTACAAGGATTGCTGCTTTTTATATTAAAGATCTTGCAGAAACTAGTCACTTTGCAATATATGTCCATTAACAGTGTCCTACCTATTCCTAGATATCCCCTCTTGTATGGGCTGCATCAGCTCCTCAGGTAGCTATAGCTACAGACCTGTTTGATCTCTCCTGATAGGCTGCCAGTACTGGTTGCTATAGCTACAGACCTGTTCCATCTCTCCTGATAGGCTGCCAGCACTGGTTGCTATAGCTACAGACCTGTTCAGTCTCTCATGATAGGCTGCTATCACTGGTTGCTATAGCTACAGACCTGGCTTCTACTGCAGCCTAGTAGAAGCCAGTAAACACGCCCCTGAATTCAAAATGAAACCAAGAAAACAGGACTGAGGTGAGAGGAATCAATGTAGTGAGACAACCCCTTTAAAGAAAAATTTCCGAAGGTTTTCACAAATTTATTGGAACTGCTGTCAAATCGAATAAGGACCTATTGGAGCGATACTGCTGGTGGTTGGCGTTGCTATGTGGTTCCGAGGCTTGTACTCCTATAAGATTCGGTGGCTGAGACTTGTATGGGACACTGATACTGGCATTGTCATGGGGCCTTGAAGATGTTACACAAGAGGCCATGACCTGCGACTAGCAAACGCATGCACTTGTGTACTGTATGCATGCTCAAGCGCGTGCATGTATGTGTATGAAAAAAATCCCTCATACACTACTGGGTGAAGGTACTTTCTAAAATAGATCTTTGTATTTTTGCTATTTTTAAATGCTGGACTGTCACGCCTGCTGAGAGTTGTAGTTTTGCAACAGCTGGAGAGCCGCAAGTCATTGGATGAGCCAAATGACAGCACCTGCAACCTCCTCCCCGCAGCATAGCGTGCCTACCTGCCAGCTCCACATCGCTTACGCACGATTCCCCCCATAAGATGTGTTGAAGTACGTTCAGCTATTTTGACTTTAAAGCAATTAATGTGATTATGTTGCCAATGAAAAATTACGTCAAACAGAAATGTAATTACGTTCGCCAGAGTCACTTTCATGGATTTCAATTAATGATGGGGGGGGGGGGGGGGTCCAGTCACTGTATAATACTGAGGGGAAGGGGGCAGAATAAGGTTAAAGTCATGATCTGAACTTCCTGCTGTCATGAACCGTAACTCAATGAACTTCAAAGCAATACCATGTGTGATATTAGGCTCTGCATGTGTGAGGGGGCTCAGATTTAACCCTAAATCCAGTATATATAAGGCTTTGAACACTTACATATCTATAGATACAGCAAATAGGAATTTGTTATTTAAAAGGGTGTTCACTTCTTGCACGGTGATAGCACATCGATTGGATGGGCCTTTCAAGTGTGATAGGTGCGGTCCACACCTATTTTGGAAATGAGCCCCCAAAAGCTTTGGTAGAAAATAGAGAACTGGTTGCGCTTGCATACAACTCCCATAGAACAGAATGAAGAACACAGCGCTTCCCTGTACTGGGAACTCCCATAGAACAGAATGGAGAGAACACAGCACTTCCCTGTACTGGGAACTCCCATAGAACAGAATGAAGACAATACAGCGCTCCCTTGAACTGGGAACTCCCATAGAACAGTGGGGTTGTCCACTTTGGAAAAGGCCTGTGTACTAAAAGGGACCTCAATATTAAGCACAGAGTGCAGTCCTGCTAGGATCCCCAATAACCAGTTGTAATCAGAGCAGCGCCACCACAGGTGAAAAAAAGGATTACACACTTCTCATTAGAATCAATGGGCTGTCCAGGTAGTACAAAGACATGCTGGGTCCTCCAGTGTCAGAGAAGCTTTCTGAAGGTCCCCCACTGGTTAACAGGTGCTTGGAGTTCATTAACTCCTTAACGACCGCCCACCGTCTTTTGACGTCGGGCATTTCAGGTTGTTCGCCCGGCGCCGCAATTGCGCTGGGATCGGGGCTGTACTACACAGCCCCGATCCGAGAGCATCTCCTGCAGGCATCGGGGAGCGGCGGAAACCTCCGCAACCCGATGCTTTAACCCTTTGATTGCGGCGGTGCGTTACCGCGGCGCAATCAAAGGGATCCCCTGCTCTGTCGGGTGATCGGAACACTGGGTGACCCGACAGAGCCCGGGGAACGGCTGCACAGTCAACTCTGGGGACCTAGCGTGGCCCCAGAGCTGTCTGTGTAACAAGCCAGTGATTAGGATGCACTGTGTGCTGTCCTAATCACTGCCTGTGTCAAACTGACACAGATTAGCATGTATTAGCATATATGAATATGCTAATACATTAATAAGTGTAAACAAAAAAAAATTTTAAAAAATGTAAAACAGTTCTCCCTTCATGGGAGTAAAAAAAAAAGTACAAAAAACTCCATAAAAAGTGTAAAAAAAAAAATAAAAAAATAAATTATAAAATAAAAATAAATATTAATTTAAAATAATTATGCATTCATTACACACAAAACAAAAAACCTACACATATTTGGTATCCACACGACCGTAATAACCTGTAGAATTAATCTTACAAGTTATTAAGTGTGAAATGGGAATGGTGTAAAAAAAAAATTAAAAAAACTAAAATTATTATTTTTTTAAATAAAAAAAAAATACTGCAATTATTTATAAGTGAACTTAAACTATTCCCCCATAAAGTACAACTCGTCTCGAATAAAACGAGGCCTCATCCAAAATGCGTCATTTTAAAAAAAAAAAAAATTACAATGTTGAAACGCAAGGAGGCAAAAAAGAAAAAAAAGTTCTGGTCATTAACTACTTTTTCAGGCGTTCGGGTTAAGGGGTTAAAGGGGGGTTTTTCACCATGCTGTTTCACAAGCAGTTTTATATTCATAAACTCCCCCTTTTCCCAGATTTTGGTGTGGGTGGTTTTTTAAAACAGTGATTGCAATAGACCATTTTCAAGCTCTTTAATTTGCAGTGACATGAGGAAAGACACTTAAAGTGCAGAGAGTTTCCAGGCTCAAAGTAAAAAAAAAGTAACGAGTCTCCTTTGTTTGTTAGAGAGATCAATCTGTTCTCAGTTGTCCCACATCCTGTGTGCGACCGAGGTGACGTCATCCCTGCTCTAATTAAAAGACAAAGAGGAGGTAGGGGGAGAGGGACGTAACCGAGAAAACCTGTGTGCACCCGAGCGAGAAGAAAAGAGCAGGACGGTAACCAGAGAAAACCGTGTGCATCGACAGAGAGAGAAGAGGGAGGGCCCCGGACGGGTAACCCCCCCCGAGAAACCCTTTTGAATCAGAGCAGAAAGAAGGGGAGGCAGGCCCGGGAACCAGAGAAACCTGTGTGCATTTAGAGCAGCGAGGAAGGGGGAGCGCAGGCGGTAACCCGAGAAACCTGTGTGCATAGAGCAGAGAGAGGGAAGGGGAGAGCGGGGCGGTAAAAGAGAAATTGTGCAGAGAGCAGAGAGAGAAGGGAGAGCAGGATGGTAACCAGAGAAAACCCGTTTGACTCAGGAGGGAGAAGGGCAGAGCAGGATGGTAACCAGAGAAACGTGGTGCACTAGAAGGAGAAGAAGAGAGAGGACGGTAACCAGGAAACCTGTTGCATCAGAGCAGAGGAGAAGGGAAGAGGATGGTAAACCAGAGAAACCTGTGTGCATCAGAGCGGAAGAAGAGAGCGGGGGTAACCCGAAAACCTGGTGCACTCAGAGCAGAGAAGAAGGGCAGGAGGATGGACCAGAGAAACCAGTGTGAATCAGAGCGAGAAGAAGGAAGGCGGTAAACCCGAGGGAAAACCCGTGTGCACTCGAGTGAGAAGAAGAGAGCAGGACGGTAACCAGAGAAACCCCCTTTTGGGAGGCAGAGAGAGAAAAGGAGAAGGACGGTAAACCAGAGAAACCCGTGTGCACCCGGAGAGAGAGAAGGGGGCCAAAAGGGCTGTAAACCAGAGAAACTGTGTGCACTCAGCAGAGAGAAGGAGAGAAGGGCGTTTAAAACCCGAGAAAACCTGGTGCACTAGAGGGAAGAGAGAAAGGGGAGACAGGCTGTAACCCCGGAAAAAACCCGGGTGCACTCAGGAGAGAAAGGGGAGGCAGGTGGTAACCAAAAGAAAATGTGTGCACTAGAGCAGAGAGGAAGGGGAGCAAGGACTGTAACCGAGATACCGTGTGCCTAGAGCAGAGAGGGAAGGGGGGAGCGGGACTGTAACCGAGAACCTGTGTACACTCAGGAAGGGGAGGAAAAGGGGGGAGCGGAGGTAAACCAGGAAACCTGGTGCACTCGGCAGAGAAGAAAGGGAGAGCAGGCGGTAACCCCAGAAACCTTTGTACACTTAAAGGGAGAGAGAGAAGGGAGAGAGGAGTAACCAGAGAAACCCCGTGTGCACTCCGAGAGAGGGAGAAGGGGAGAGAGGGCGGTAACCCGAGAAACCTGTGTGCATCAGGCGGAGAGAAGGGGAGCACAGGACTGTAACGGAAACTGTGTCACTAGCAGAGAGAAGGAGGGCAGGCGTTAAACAGAAACCCGTGTGCACTCAGAGCAGGGAATAAAAGGGGAGAGCAGGGCGGTAAACCCGAGAAACCCGTGTGCACTCAGAGCGAGAGGAAGGGGAGCACAGGCTGTACCAGAGTACTGTTGCACTCAGGCAGAGAGAAGGGGAGAGCAGGAGTTTAAAAAGAGAAAACCCGTGACACTCAGAGCAGAGAGAGAAGGGGAGCAGGCGGTAAACCCGGAAAAATGTGTGTATCAGAGAGAGAGAGAAGGGGAGAGCAGGGCGGTAACCGGAACTTTGTAACTAAGCAGGGAGAGAAGGGGGAGAGGACGGTAACCCGAGAAACCCGTGTCATCCCAACAGAGAGGAAAGGGGGGAGCAGGAGGTAAACCCGAGAACCTGTGTGCATCAGAGCAGAGAGAGAAGGGGGACAGGGTGTAAACCAGAGAAACCCGGTGCACTCAGAGCAGAGATTGAAGGGGGGAGCGGACGGTAACCCGAGAAACCCGTGTGCACTCAGAGCAAGAGAAAGGGCTCCAGGATGGTACCAGAGAAAACCTGTTGCACTGGGGGCAGAGAGAAAGGGGAAAAAAGGGCGTAAACAGGAAAAACCCGTGTGCACTCGCAGAGGAAGGGGGAGAAAGGACGGTCCAGAGAAAAATGTGTGATCAGGCGAGAGAGAAGGGGGAGCAAAATGGTAACCCGAAAAACCCGTGGCCCTAGAGCAGAGAGGAAGGGGAGAGCCAGGACAGTAACCAGAGAAATCTGTGTGCATAGCAGAGAGAAGGGGAGAGAGAAAGATAACCCCCGGAAACCGGGTTTCACTCCCCCGGGAGGGGAGAGGGGGAGCAGGACGGTAACCGGAAACCCGTGGCATCAGAGCAGAGGAGAAGAGGAGAGCAGGACGGTAAAAAGAGAAACCCGTGTGACTCAGTGCAGAGAGGAAGGCAGGACGGTAACCAGAGAAACCTGGTGCACTCAGAGCAGGAAAAGAAAGGTGAGGGGCAGGGGCGGTAACAGGAAAACCCGGTGCCTGAGAAGAGAAGGGGGGAGAGGGGACGGTAACAGAGAAAACTGTGTGCATAGACAGAGAGAGAAGGGGGGGGCAGGATGGTAACCAGGTAACCCGTGTGCACGCAAACAGGAGGATGGGGGGCACAGGACCGTAACCCCGAGAAAAACCCCGTGTGCATTGCGAGAGAAGGGGAGAGCAGGACGGTAACCCGGGAAACCTGTGTGCACCAGAGAGAGGAGAAGGGGAGAGGACGGTAAAAGAAAAACCCGTGTGCACTCAGGCAGAGAGATGGGGAGCACAGGACTGTAAAACCCGATAAACTGTGTGTACTCAGCAGAGAGAGAAGAGGAGAGAGGACGGGAACCCGAGAAAACCTGTGTGATCAGGCAGAGGGAAGGGGGGGGGGACGGTAACCCGAGAACCTGTGTGCACTCAGAGCAGAGAGAGAAGGGGAGCCGGACTGTAACCAGAGAAACCTGTGTGCATCGCAGAAAGGAGAAGAGGCTTAAAAAAGAGAAACCTTGTGCACCCGAGAGAGATAGAAGGGGAGAGGGAGAGAGGTAACGAGAAACCCGTGTGCACTCAGGCAGAGAGAGAAGGGGGGCACGGACTGTAACCAGAGATACCTGTGTGCCTCAGAGCGAAAAGAAGGGGAGAGCGGACTGTAACCAGAGAAAAATGTGTACATCGGCAGAGAGAGAAGGGGGCAGGACGGTAACCAGGGGAAACCTGTGTGCACTTAGAGCGAGAGAGAAGGGGAGAGGGAGGACGGTAACGATAAACCCTTTGTAAATCAGAGCAGAGAGAGAAGGGGAGAGCGGACGGTAACCAGAGAAACCGGTGCCACTCCAAGCAGAGAGAGAAGGGGGGGAGAGGGGGAAAAAAGAAAGGTTAAACAGAGAAGGGGGGGAAACGGCTTAACCGGAAAATTTCCCCCAGAGCAGGGAGAGAAGGGGAAAAAACCCGGATGTAACAGAGAAACCTGTGTGCAATCAGAGAGAGAAGGGAGAGGGGAGGAACCCGAGAAACCTGTGTGCACTCAGGCAGAGAGAGAAGGGGAGGAAAATTTAACAGAGAAACCTGTGTGCACTCAGAGCAGAGAGAGAAGGGGAGGCAGGACAGTAACCCGAGAAATCTGTGTGCACTCAGCAGAGAGAGGGGGGCAGGCGATAACCAGAGAAAACTTGTGCACTCGGAGAGGAGAAGGGGAGAGAGGACGGTAACCAGAGAAACCTGTGTCACTCAGAGCAGGAGGAGAAGAGGGAACAACCGGGAACCCGAGAAAACCTTGTGCACTCAGTGAGAGAGGAAGGAGGCGGTAACCAGAGAAAACGTGTGCACTCAGAGCAGAGAGAGAAGGTGAGAGGGAGGGAATCAGAGAAACCTGGTGCACTGAGCAGGAGAAGGGGGAGAGCGGACGGTAACCAGAGAAACCCGTGTGCATCAGGCGAGAGAGAAGGGGAGAGAGGATGGTAACCAGAGGGAACCTGTGTGCACGCGGCAGGAGAGAAGGGGAGACAGGACTGTAACCAGAGACACCTGTGTGCACTTAGCAGAGAGAAGGAGAAGCAGGACGGTAACCAGGGAAACCGGTGTGCACCAGAGCAGAGGAGAAAGGGGGGAGCAGGGGACGGTAACCCGAGAAACCCGTGTGCAGCAGAGCAGAGGGATGGGGAGACAGGACTGTAAACAGATAAAACCTGTGTGTACTCGAGCAGAGAGAGAAGAGGAGAGGAAAAGGGGGTAAAGAGAAACCTGTGTGCACTAGAGCAGAGAGAGAAGGGGGGGCAGGCGGTAACCGAGAAACCCGGTGCACTCGCAGAGAGAAGGGGAGAGCAGGAGATAACCAGAGAAAAACCCGTGTGCACTCGGGAGAGGAGAAGGGGAGAGCGGGGCGGAACAGAGAAAAATGTGTGCACTGGAGAGAGAGAGAAGGGGAGGCAGGACAGTAACCAGAGAAACCTGTGTGCACTCAGTGAGAGAGAGAAGGCAGGACGGTAACCAGAGAAACCTGTGTGCACTAAAGCAGGAGAGAAAAGGGGCGGACGGGAACCGAGAAACCTGTGTGCACTCAGTGCAAGAGAGAAAAGCAGGGGGGGGGGTAACCCGGAAACCTGTGTGCACTCAGAGCAGAGAGAAAGGGGGAGCAGGAGGTAACCCGAGAAAACTGTGTGACTCAGGCAGAGAGAGAAGGGAAGGGAGGACGGTAACCAGAGAAACCTGTGTGCACTAGGGCAGAGAGGAAGGGGAGGCAGGACAGTAACCCGGAAAACCCGTGTGCACTCAGAGCAGAGAGAGAAGGGGGGGGAGCAGGACGGTCCAGAAAACCTGTGTGCACGCAGGCAGAGAGAGAAGGGGAGCACAGGACTGTAACCCAGAGAAAAAACCCGTGTGCACTTTTCAGGAGAAGGAGAAGGCAGGACGGTAATAGGGAAACCCGTGTGCATCAGAGCGAGAGAGAAGGGGGAGAGCAGGACGGAACCAGAGAAACCCGTGGCACTCAGAGCAGAGAGAGAAATGGGGGCAGGACGGTAAAACCCAAAAAAACTGTGTGCACTCAGAGCAGAGAGGAAGGGGGGCAGGACGGTAACAGAGAAACCTGTGTGCACTCGAGCGGAGAGAGAAGGGGAGAGCAGGAAGTACCAGAGGAACCCCGTGTGACTTAGAGCAGATACGATCTTTGTTTTCCCCCAACAAAAAAGCAAAACATAAACAAAGCAATGAATTTGAAAAAAAGTCTTCAGTTAGCGTCCCCTACATGTTGAAAGCTAATTTTTGTGGTGAGACAACCACTTTAAAGAATTATATAGTCTGCTGCTCCCAAGATTTAAATGGCTGAGAACAGTAAGGGCGTGTCCCACGTTTGGTTATCACCCCGTTTTAAAAGAACGTTTTGAAAAACCCTGTAAAAGGGGGGTCAACCTTTTAATGGATTTCAATGGAAAACCGGCGCGTCCCCACTGCCAGATTTTCCAGGGGACGGGGGTTTTTGACGCGGCGGTCCAAAAAATTTCCGCTGGGTTTTCAGGGGGAACTGAACACGGGGTGGAAGGGGAGGGATTGAATCCACACGCCCCCGCATCCCTGTACAGGCCCTAAATAGAGCAAATACTGGTCGGGATTTCTAACTGGTATTTGTCCTGTGCGGTGTAAACAGCCCCTAAGCTGCAGGAAGACTATAGTTTAGAAACTGTGCCAGTCTTATCCATGTAATTTGGAATTGCAGCATAAAAAAATCGAAAAAGAATATGGCTGCGCTGCAATACCAGACATTGCCTATGGACAAGAGTGGTGCTTTGTCTCTCTAATGAATTTTATCACCTTTAAAATCCCCTGGATCAAACCACCCTATCCCCCTATTTATTTTCCCTGGGAAAAACGGGAAATTTCCCCCCTGATTCCAAAAAATAGCTTTTTAAATTTGGGGTTCACTGTAAATTGTGCTTCTGGGATTAGTGGACCCCTCTGTCTGCAGCTGTCCTACACTGGGGAACTTATTTTACATAGAAGGTTCTGAGGATGGGGTCTCCCTGTGTAATGCTTCCCCTTCACTAAACCAAGGAACTGAAGTGAGCGCTGCTCAAATTAAACAATTGGCTTCTTATTTTGTGGCTCAGCAATAAGGTGGCTTTTAACAAATGCAATTTATTCATTAGATTCAGCCTAAGTCCCAGATCCCATGGCGCGGTCTGCTCCGAGAGCTTCTTAATTGTGCAAATACAAGTGAGATTTATCAACAGCTGTGCAATGCTGGAAAGCAAGGAGAAGTCGGCGGAGGGGAGAAAATAGGATTCCCCCATCCAATGGTTTGGAAAAAGTTTCTCCCCTTGCTGCTATAGTACCATTAGGTATCCCCCCCCCCCAACACACACACACATACATTATCCTCCACCTGCAGAACTGTGCCGCCTGTTGTGGACTATATTGTTTCATGCCTGATCCAGAAGCCCCCGAGAGCAGAAATAGACCCTGGAGCTGAACTTTCCATCGTCTAGGTGTCAGTTTCAGATTTTGAAGTTCCCGCTTGGGGATGTGATATGGTCAATACTGGGCTACCTTTGCCAGGACTCAATGCCTGAGCCAGTGGTGTAGCCAATATATACCATGCATGCAGACTATGTGGGGCCCGGGAACAGTAAATGAGAGAACCTTGTTTCAATTAATGAGAGCAGAGAAAAAAAAGCCGGTAGAGAGAAGCAGCTCGGTAACCCCCCAAAGGGAACCTGTGTGTCAAAAAACAAGCAGCGAGGGGGAGAGAGCAGGACAGTAAACCAGAGAAAACTTTGTGCACTCAGAGCGGAGAGGGAAGGGGAGAGCAGGACGGTAACCAGAGAACCAGGTGTGCACTCAGGGCAGAGAGGGAGGGGGGAGGGCAGGGCGGTAACCAGTGAAACGTGTGTGCCTCAGGGGCAGGAGAAGGGGGAGAGCAGGACGGTAACCAGAGAAAACCTGTGTGACTCAGACAGGAGAAGGGGGGGAGCAGGGCAGTAACCAGAGAAACCTGGTGCACTCAGAGAGAGAGGAAGGGGAGAGCAGGCGGTAACCAGAGAAACCTGTGTGCATCAAGCAGAGAGAGAAGGGGAGAAAAGGCGGTAACCAGAGAAACCTGTGTGCACGCAGAGCAGAGAGAGGGGGAGAGCAGGACGGTAACCAGAGAAACCTGTGTGCACTCAGAGCAGAGAGAGAAGGGGAGATCAGGACGGTAACCAGAGAAACCTGTGTGCACTCAGAGCAGAGAGAGAAGGGGAGAACAGGACGGTAACCAGAGAAACCTGTGTGCACTCAGAGCAGATTTCAATCCCTTGTATCTCTCACTCCCTGCTCTAAGAGTTTTGTGTTAGGTAGCATGATATGAAGAGGGGGCTAGGTGGGTTTGGACATATGAAGATACTGGGTGGTATGGGGCATTTGTTATATTTACGGGGGGACAAAAATGTGGGGACTGGCCAAGGTAATAAAATTTATAGATTTTTGGGGCAGATGAAAACTTCTCAGACAAAACAGTAAACGTTTTGGGAGGTTTATAAGCATTAGTCAGTATGTATGAAAATGTCTCACCCCACTTTTAAATGGGGTCC
>JAODAL010058444.1:0-22085 GCA_025379985.1 Phyllomedusa bahiana
TCTAACAGATGAGTTTGCCCAAAGGGAAGGGAAATGGCTGACCTGTTGAGGGTTTTTCCCCGTTTTGCTGGGAATAAATTTTCCCCCGGGTGTAAGTATGACTACTGACCTTTGGGGCTCCCTTTTTTTGAATGCCTCTCCTTTTAAAGGGTTGTACTTCCCAAAAGCAGAGTTTTGACACAGGGGGGGCAATTTTTTTGATACGGGCTAAAAAATTTTTTTTTTTAAGGGTATTTTTTTTAACGATGTACTTTTGACCCTACAGTACGCACCGCAGTTCTTTGGGGTCCTTTTGGGGGGTTGAGCTAATACCCCGGGGTACTCCCCCGCAAGTTTTTGAAATGTCATTTTATCTCCCCGCAAACAAAAAGGATCGTATTCTACGAGGGGGGGAAAAAGGGGGGCCCTAATCCCCTAGTTCCCCTATGAAAACTATGGATTACCGTAATTTTGGAAAGTATCTTGGCCCCTTTTTGAGCACAAATATGGGGTTTAAATGCGCGCCAAAATTTTCCCCCGTGTGAACCATAGCCTTAGATGGGTTAAAACAAAGACTTTTAAATTTTCTAAAGGGCCCTGTTCACAAGGTTTTAAAAAGGGCCGGATTTCGGTCCGTAATTACTTTCCGAAGTTGGCCCAAAATTTCGGGCTGAAAACCGTCCCCAAACCATTACGGTAAACCACGTTCCCCATAGAGAACTATGGATTACCCTTCCCCCCTCTCCCCTGCCTCGGGCGAATCCACTGGGTTTGGGGGGAAAAAAAGGGCATGTTTAATTTTCCACGGGTTAAGCCCGCTAGTTATGAAAATCAAAAGGGCCCGGGGAGGGGGCCGACCCCCCCCGCTCAAATCTCCCCTCCGGCCCCCACAGCGTAATTACGCCCCCAGTTTTAAACCGTTTTGGGAAAATAGCCTAACAAAGCCGCCCACTTTTTATAAAAGTGTTGAAATTTTGGTTTTATGTTCCTTTTGTAGTCTAATTGACACCCCTTTTTTTAAGTTGGCTTATTTTTTTGTTATTTTTTTTTTCCGGACCCTTTTCCCCAGGATAAGCCACAGTTTTTTTTCCCGGGGGCCCCTCTGCTTTTGTAAAACGAAAACAAAGGGGAAGTGTCTAGAAAAAAGGGCCCAAAACACTAGTAAATAAGGTTTAAATGGCCCCATATGCCATTATTTTTGGGGGCTGGTTGGCCAGAATTGTGGCCCCAACCCACCTTTATTAAAAGTAAACCAAAAAATTCTAGTTGGCTTTC
The DNA here is from genome assembly GCA_025379985.1 of Phyllomedusa bahiana. Taxonomy (NCBI): domain Eukaryota; kingdom Metazoa; phylum Chordata; class Amphibia; order Anura; family Hylidae; genus Phyllomedusa; species Phyllomedusa bahiana. Next base: position 1,255 of record JAODAL010058444.1, read on the forward strand.
GGTGTCCCTGCTCACAGATCCTGATTTATGACCTCATCTGAGATCTCCCCTGCCCCTTTTTAAAGGAAGGGGTGCTTTTTTAAAGGTCGTTTTTGGGGGCATTTTTTTTTCTGAAATCACACAAATTTAAAAAATGTGCCCTTTCTGCAAGAAAAAAAAAAAAGCATTTCGTGCAAGACCCCAAGGCCCCTTTGACACGGCTTATTTCCGGGCCCCGGATTTGGGGCCGTACCCGCGCGGCGGATTTGCGCTGGAGTACCGGGTCCAAACCTCGCCCTTAAAATTTCGGTAATCCACAGTTCTCATAGAGGAAAAAGCGGATTTCCCCCCTTCGCTCCCCCCCCTTGTTTGAAACCGGGCGGGGAGAAAAGTCACCTGCACAATTTTCCAAAGGGGCCCAATACGGGGTCCCTGGATAATGTAAAGGGTTTTGGGGCCGGGGGCCGCGCCCCTGCCCCCGCCCCGCCCCTTAAATTTAAAACCCGGAATTGCGGCGCAATCCCGGGGCCCCAATTACGGCTTTGAATTTAAACCATTTGAACAGGCCCCAAGACTGCACTGTTGAGCTCGGGACCTGCCTGATTTGTGCTTTCTTTTTTATTTTTTCTGCTGATCACTGTTGGTGTTTTTTACGTAAAATCCTTTTCCCAGTCAAGAAAGACACCTTAAGGATATGGGGGAGATGTGCCGCGGGTCCCCGCATCCACCCCAGAGGACCTTTTTTTCTACCAATTACCTTTCCCGCGTGCACCCTAACATTTGCCATGAAGGGGAAGAGACCAAGTAAAGTTTTTATTTTTCATTATAGCCATTTGCATAGCCAAACCGTCCACAGGAAGTACAGGATTTTCCCTCACTTTTATTGGGCCTTGTCCCCCTTACAGCTCCAATCTGAAAAACAAATTTTTCCGGCCCCTACACTTTGGGTGGCAACGAGGACATTTTCGAAAGGGAAAAATGGTCAGAACGCTTCATTTAATCTTAAGTGGAAGCGTCACACTCGGCTTTACTGGAAATTCGTGAAATCAAAAGCCGAGTTTTAAAACCCCCTCTCCATTCAAACAGAGGTTCCATGACGTTTTTTGGGCCTGCACCCAACACACACTAATGTTCTATCCATCTTATGCATCAGTGTGGTGGTGGGAATAACCCCCAAAGGGTTTTGCCACGACTCTCTCATACCCCCTGCATTTTTAGCTCTGTGTCCAGAAGGGGGTTGTGTGATTTTTTTTGAAATTGCATATCATGTGACCCAGCGGAGACATACCAGGCCTTTCCTCTCTTAAAGGCAAAGAAAGGTCTTTTTATTTACGAGGGACAAAAACTACACTGAAGTTAGAGGTATGCTTTTTTCCTCCCACACAAGGGGGCCAGGGGTTTAAATCCCTGCAGGAACCAAACCCGTGGATTTTTTAAATTATCAATACACTTAGCTCATTGGGTTCCTTTTTTAAAATTTTTTTTGCACTGTTTCACTAATTAATGGGGTATAGGGGACCAAGGGTTTGAATGAAAACACCTGGGGGGTTTAACACTCAGGAGCTGTCTAAAGAGGAGGGTTATGCCCGGGGGAAAGGGGCCGACCAGGATGAGGAGCTCCCCACCCCTGGTGGGTACCCCTGGAGACGACTGTAAAAAAGGGCTAACTAATAGGGCAGTAAAGCAAAGTTTGGTACAAAATTTTTTAGAAAGGAAATGAAGGGGGAAAAAAATGTTTATTATTTAATTTGCAAGCTTCCCACGTAAATTTTATTTCGTGGAAAAACCCCTTTAAAGGAAAAAAAAACCCAAAAACGCCTAATTTTTTGATTATCATCCATTATGAAAAAATTTTAAAACTTTTTAAAAAAAATTTCCTTGTTTATTTTTTTTAGATGATTTTTTTTTAATGGAAAACCATTTTGTGCAACATAACAGCTTATTGATTTTTTTAAATTAACTCTATTGGGAAAGGGGAAAGGGAAAAAAAAAGCCCCCTAGTTAGTCCCCCCGGGTTTTAGGCTTTAAAAATTTCACGGATTCCCCAAATTTTTTAAAAATTACTGTAATAACTTTTTTTCTATGTGCAAATTTCGAATTGTGGCAAATGCCAGAATTAAAAATTTTTTTTAATTGAAATTTTTTAAATTAAAATGGGCTTTTGCCCCAACAAAACACTTTTTTTTAAAAAAAAAATTGTTGCCCTTGGGGGAGGGCACCCAGGGGATAATGGGGGGGAAACCCCCCTCTAAAACCATTTGCATGAAATTGGTCAGTTCCCCCACTGTGGCATCAAAGGGGGTTAACAGTTTGGGTTCTGAGGTCCACTCTTACCATTTCGTGGGGGGTTTCCGGGTTTTTCATGGGACACCAAAACCCCCTTCTTCATCCCACTTGAGGCACTGAGGCCAGCTTATTTCTCCCCTTTGGACGGGAAGAATATTGTATACCTGGGGGATTCATTTACATTTTAGATTGGGTTTACAATTTATGCCCTCTTGCTTGATTTGTTTGGTTTTTCCCCTTTGCCAAAAAAGGATGATCGGGAGTACTGCTGTTTTTTCTAGTTTCCACCTGTAGTTTTAAAGAACCTTTAAACTTTTTGAAAAAAAAAAATGGAAAACTGTTTAAAAAAAACAGTTTTTTAAATAAAAGGGTTCTTTAAAAAAAATTGTAAATTTAGTATTTAAATTTTTTTTCCCATGTGTGCCCCACATGATTTTCAAAAATAATATTTATATAGCCCAAAATTTTTCCGGCGATTTTTACAATATGGGGGTTTTTAAGTACAGGAAAAAAAAAACAAATTTTTTCCAAGTAAAAAAAACAGGCGTTTTTTTGGAGGCATTTTTTTAGCAGAAAAGTTAAAGCTTTAAATTGTGTGCCTTTCTCCCACAAAAAAAGAATTAAAAAATGCACCAAAAAAGCAGTGTTTGTAAAAGCCCCCTTACAAATCAAAACCCAAAGGTGTGAGGCCCTTGCTTGCAAAAATTGATTTGAATCCCAATGCGGGGAGTGACAGAAATGTGTGTTGGACGGGATATTGTGGGTTTATCAAAAAGGGATGGGTTTTAAACCCTTTTTGAAAAGGTAGGGGGTTTCCCCTAAAGGTACGGGGAAGCATGTTCCAGAGAATGGGGCCAGCACGTGCAAAATCTTGGAGTCGGGCATGGGAAGGTTCGGATGCCTGGGTTTATGTATTCTAAGATCATCAGCGATTGGAAAAGATGGGTAATGGGGGTAGACGGGAGATGAGGGGGGAGATGTAGGGGGGTGCGGGCGCTGTGGAGAGCTTTAAAGCGGTATTTGATTTGTTTCTTTTTGGTTTCGGGGAAACCCCAAATTGGGAAACCCAAATGCGGACTGACCCAGGGTAGAGGCATCAGTAAAGGGGCTGGAAAGAAAAATTGACCCGGACTGAAGAGGGGGGGGTTTTACAGAGAGGGAGACTGATAAGCAGGGAGTTCCCGTATTTAAAGATGAAAAAAGGATAAGGCAACAAAAAGATTGAGTTTTTTCCCACGGGTTGAGAAAAAGAACGGTTTTTAAAGGAGATGTTCTTGAGGTGAAAGGGTGCCAAGATTTGGGAAAAAGGGTTTGAGTATAGGGAGTAAAGGGAAGAAATCAAAATTTCAAGTTTAACCCTAAGGCAACCTATAAGGGAATAAACATTTTTTTAATTTTTTTTTGAAATCCGACAATAGAAAATTAGAGTTTATAGACTACGCTTTAAATTTTTTTCTATTGTTTTTTTCTTATTGATGTTAGGGGCCCCTTGGTTTGCAGCTGATTTTTTTGCGGATTCCAAAATACCGAATCCGCTTAAAAATCCGACCAAAAGCCAGGGGGTGTTTTGGACGAGGCTTAAGACAGGGGGGCCCCCTTTCCCTAGGAGTTTTTGGTTTTATAAAGGGAAAACCCAAAATAGAAAGGGTGGGGGTTGGTTGGGTAGATTTTAAATTGGGCTAGGGAAAAATAAAGTAGCCACCGGGGGGTTTTAAATTTGGAAGTCCCTACCATACCCACCCCCATTAAAATCACTTTCCCACAATCCCTAGGGGAAAACAGAAAACTACCTTGGTCGGGGAAAGTTTAAAAACTTAAATCATGGGTTCGGGTTTTTCAGCACTGAGGTTCGGGAAAAGGTTTGGAAAAGGGTGATCTGCTGTCTTATACCTCAGGGGTAAGCCTCAGTATTTCCGTCCCCCCAGTGACCCTCCCTCTGAACTTGGGTTGCCGCTGCCCCAATTGGGGCAGGACTTCTCTTATCGGGCTCAGGGCTTTGTTTGTGGGAATACTTATGTAAACAGTTTTGGGGAAAATTACATAATTTTTTTTGGGGGGCGTTGACGTTAAACCCGGTAAAAAACCGTTAAAATTTTTTCCATATTTCCCAAACAATGTAAAATCCCATATATAAATGTGTTTTATCTGTGTTTATATGCCATTTTGAATACTTTAAAGGGGTGGTTGTTTCTTACATGGTTCATTTATGGATTTTTCTAACATAAAAGGCCCCTCAAAGGGCCCCGTCCCGAAAATGGGCTGGTCCCCCAAAAAAAAAATAAATTTTGTTTTCATTGGGAAATAAAAATAAAAAATTATTTTTAAAATTTTACCGCCGGGGAAAAATTGACATGTCACTTTCTCTGGAACTGTTTTTTTTAAACTTTAAAGACTGGGCGGGTTTTGAAAAGTAAATTTTTTTGGGGTACGGCGCGAATTATGGGCCCGAAAACGTTTCCCCCGAATTAACCGTGTGAACAAGCCCCAAAACTGACTTTAACCCCCTCTTTCCCCAAGAACCCTGGGGTATCGGGGGGGAAGGGCCAAAATTTTCTGGTTTTGGGAAAAGGAACCCCTAATGTGATGGGCTTTTCTGGGGGGGCTGTGGGCCCCCTTTTTAGGGGTGGGGGGGGGACTTTAAATCCCTGGGCCTTCCCATCCTTTTTAGTATCAGACTGCCTGCTGGTTTTACTTTTGCTTGGTTTTAAAAAATTGGGGTTAAACCCCAAACCGTCATTTAGGTAGTTTTAAAAACGGGTTAAATCCCCGCCCACGTATATAGGGCTCCTCTATTTAAACCCTGTATCAACTCCCCCAAATATAGGCCCCCGAGAAGCAGTGGTATCGCAAATTCAACTAGTTTTGCCCTTTCATTCATCTTAGCAACATAATTTCATATCGTCATCAACAAAAAACTTGCATTTGATGCATAGTCCCCGGATTAAGCGATTTAAAAGAGTTTTTCCCCATACATTCCCTCAGTGTCTTCCATAGCTTTTAGGGAGAAATTTTTAATCAGACAGGCGGGGTGCGTCCTTGGTCTAAATTTGGATTGATCGGGGTACCCCAATGTTGTTTTTTATTTATAGAAAAATCAAGAATGGGGCCCCTTCCCCCATGTTTTAGTTAAAAAAAAATTTAAAAAATCTGGGGTTCCCCCAAATTTTTCAAACCCCAATGTAAGGCGGCAGCCGAGCTTGAAAACTATCAGGATGAGAAAGGCCATGGATATTGGTTCTCTTCCCATCCTAAAAATACCCGCCCCGCCCGTTTCCCCAAAAACCCGACAATCACATTAGGAAAAATGTTTCTTTTGATGGTTTAAAATTGGGTCTTCTCAGTACCCCCGGGGAGTTGGGGTGCCGGGGTAATCTGAAGGGGGGGTTTGTGTCAGCTTTGGGGTGACAAACCCCCACGGGGGACACCATGCCCCCGGCCCAGTAATGGAGAGGCCCCCATTACTAACGCTGGGGAATAAAAAAAAAAAAAAATTAAAGGGAAACACAGGGAAAATCTATTTTAAATAGACAGTCCCCCGACAGCTTCCCTTTTTTAACCCCTTTATTAAAAAAAATTTAATCCTAGTTTAATTTTGATAAATTGACCCATTGTCCAAAAAGGAAAGCTGTAAGTAAAAAAAAAAAAAAAAAAAAAAAAGCGCCCTTTAAAAACATTTAAATGTACCAAATTTCCAATTCCCCTGAAAAACCTAAAAAAAGGGGTTTTTCCCATTATAGCATAAGGGTCCTTTAAAATTTGGGCCCCCCACATTTGGGAACATGAATTTTCTGTAATGTCATTTTAATTAACGGGGTTGCCGTGAATAAAGGTAGCCCCGGGAGATATAACCCAAAACAGCCCACTTTGCCACATAGGGGGGTTAAAAGAGAACGTAGCCCCCGGGGGACTAAGGTTTTTTCCTTTTCCCACAATAATTTAGTCCCCCAGGAATGATATGTCGCCGCCCAAGCTTCCCTCTGTTCTTTATTACCCATGGGCCCCTTTGTGGCAATTTGCGGTATCGGCAGGGGGAACTTTTCCCTTTCCCCAGTAAACCTGACGGATTCCTTCAACTTAGGCCCTTATCATAGTGTGAATCCCCTTTAGGTTTTTCCAAGATGAGTAGACTATCCTATAATCATAGGATTAGATACACGGGTTTTGGAGATAAAAAAAAGGACTGGGCCCGGGATCCATGGAAAACAAGCCCAGGGGTCGTGGGCCTATAAGGACACTATGCGCTAATCTGTATTTCCCAAAATGGGTTTTTCTCTTATGAAACTGTTTAATAAGATGGGGTTTTTAAAAAAATTTTAAAAACTTTTTTTCCCGTCATCATGCTTCCAAAAAATTTATGTTTAGTTTTATTTAAAATCCCCCTTCTTTCGAAATTTAATTATATGTTCAGTGATATAGGGTTTTCTCTTTTAGGACTTTGGAAATTTGTTTTAGATTGGTAATATAACGGGCCCGGATTGGCTGGGATTTTTGGGTTTTTTAAACTAGCGGGTTTTGTTTACACTGATGTTTTTCTGCCTTGTAGTGAGGAAATTAAGGAGATATCATGAACCCAAAGGACCCTTTGTACCCGTTGAAATTTTTCCGAAATTTAACAAGCTGTGGGGGGCCGGGTGCAGCACCCGGGGCCACAGCCGGGACAAAAAGAAGAGGGAGCGCGAAGACGGAATTTCGTATACGGTTGGAACCCAAATTAGTTCCCGGCCAAGTCAGCTGGAGGGGATTTAATGTTGAAAGGGATAAACAGGTGAGGGAAAGTTCCCTTTTCTTCTATAGCCCGGAAACTCTCCCGGGGGCCATTAATTTTTTGGGGTTTGGTTTTTTTTTCCAAATTTTTTCTTACCTGGGATTCTAGGAAAAAGGGTTTTTAATGCAGAGATGCACTGGCCCCAGGAATTTCCTAAAAATGTTTCATACAGGTGAGCACAGGGTTTTTTGACCTCCTGATCTTTTGTCTGACTGGTTTTTTATGTAAAGTAAAATTTTCTCTGTGCATTAGGATTTTATTTTAAAAGGGGTGTTTCACCCACAATTATTATTTTCACATGTAGGCAAAGGTAAATTTTAAAAATGTTATCAAAAACCCTTGCTTTCTTTGGTTTGCTTTCCTTCAGCGTTTGAGCAAATTTGGGTTTTCCCCAATTTTGTACTTAAAAGGCCCTAGGTTACCAAAATGGCTGGGTTTGGGGTGTCGGGCCCCCCCCTTCCGGTTGTTTTTTATTAGGAGCCCAGGAGTTGTTTATGTTTTTGGGCATAAGTACTGCTGTGTTCTGTTTTCCCCTTGTAACAGTGTCTGAAGATCACTAATACAAGTCCCTTTATGGGGCAAAGTAAAAAAAAAAAAAAAAACCCCCCAAAATAAAAACAAAAAAAAAATAAAATAAAAACATGTATTAAACCGGATTTTCCCCCTTTTAAATTTAAACCCCCCCCAAAAAAGATCCCAAAAAAAAAGGTTAAAAAACATTTGGTTTTAACCGGTTTTTTCTTTTAAAGACGTAAACCCCTTTTAAAACTCCGTGTTAGTTCCCCCCACATGGTGAACACCTTAAAAAAAAAAAAAAGACACGGAATTTTCGTTTTTTGCTCATTTCCTTCAACACATAAAAAAGGGGAAAAAAAAGCAATCAAAAACTCCCAAAAACCAAAATGGGACAAATTTAAAAAAGTTTAGTCCCTCCCGCAAAAATAAAGCTCTTACATACTCGGGATATGGGAAAATTTTAAAATGTAAGGGCAGTGCGGTTCTTTTGGGGGGGGGGGGGGGGGCTTTGGGGGCCCCCGGGGAGTTGATCTTTTTTTGGGGGGGCCCCCCTACCGTACATAAAATTTTACCGGGCCTTTTCGGGCATAAAAGGGCCCATTTTTACCCCATTTAAAAAAATGTGCCCAAAAAAAGAACTGTATTGGTGGGTAGTACAATAGCAAGAGAGTCAAAATTAAAATGTATCTAAAACATAAAGTCCCGTCTAACATATCCTTTTTTAACCCGGGGCCAAGTAGCCCCCCTTTCCTTATCCCCCACCGGCCCCCCATACAATATCTCCCCCCACCCCACAACAATATCCCCCCCACCACATACAATATCTCCCTCCCGTTACCCTTTGGGTCACAGCTCACCCCCTTTCCTAAAAAAAACCCCACAGAAAGAAAGAAAGTCTAACTCCTAACACGGGTAATGTTCCCTCATTTTACAGTCGGGAAACCATGACGCTGCCACTTCCTGCGTGATAAACTTCAACAACACCATATAGAGACCCATAGAGGTCAGACATCTCTCGGGTAAAACCCTCAACACCCCCCTATAGAGACCACATAGTGTCAGAACCCGCTCAGGTATAGCCTACAACACCACCAATAGGACCAAAAAGGGGTCAGACACCAGCTCAGGTTACCCCAAACACCCACCATATAGAGACCCATAAGGTCAGAATCTACTCAGTTAACCTACAACACCCCCATTAGAGACCACAAGTGGTCAACACCAAGCTCAGGTATACCTACAACCCCACCTATAGAGCCCACATAGGGCAGACCCCATGGGATACCTAAAACCCACCTATAGAGACCCCAAAGATGTCAGCCCCCTTGGGTCCCATCAATTTACAATATAAAAAATAACCCCTGAAACGGGAAAACGGAACTCTGATGAGTCGTTCTCTTCTCTTATAAAGCCTTCTTTTCCCCTTTTTTCTTCTGCATCCGTTCCAACTGCCGGATGGCTTGTCCTGGCCACAAAATCATCCCTGCAAAATTACACACAAAATCTTAAATCCTCACTTTTCCACACTCTTCCCCATTCCCCCCCTCTGTACAAACTCCCAGGGGGTGGGGGAGCGGGTACAAGCCTAGTATCCAAGGGTTTTGGGGGGGGGGGAGAGGCCCCAGGGAACTAAAAGGCCCCCATTTTGGTAGGTAACTCGTGGGTAAGTTGGTAGGCCAGCCCCAGGCAGGCTGGTGATACCTACCACAGTGGGTAGGGAAAAAAGTGCCAGGTAATAAGCAGGCCCCAGTTTTGGAATAGATGGCTACAGTTAGGTAGGGGGTTTTCCCCCATTTTGGTAAGCGTAGGGAGTTAGGTCCCCCTTTTTTAAAAGGCTTCAAGGTTAGGGGCCCCCTTTAGGTAGTATAAGGCACTTAGGGGGCCCCCTTAGGTAGTATACAGGGGGTTGGGGGGCTCCCTTTTGTAGTGTGAGGAACCAGGGCCCCCCCCCTTTTCACGTGTAGGTGCCAGGGCCCCCCAGTAGCCAGGACCCCCCGAGTAGTCAGGGCCCCCCTGGTAGTTAAAAAAACAAAAAAAGACAAACAGAAAATTACCTGGCTCCAGCTCCCGGCCGCTCTGAGCGCCACCCTGCAAGGCGGCTGGGATTGACGTCACCGGCACCACGACCATAGGGGGCCCGGGGCCCGACAGGCTGAAGGCCCATCGCCTTCAGCCTGCCCAAAAGAACACGGAGCGCGCGTAGTGGTTTCTCTGCCCGCTGAACCACGCCCCCGGGATCGGGGACATTAGTCCCCCGATCCCGGGCCGGTCCTGGGCCCCTGGGGAACGGGCCCCGGGGGCGTTCAGGGACCGGATGCGGGGCCCGGGGCCCCTGGGGACCGGCACTGCCCCCCGGGGGGCCCACAGGGTGGGGGAGGGGGGGGGGCCCACCGGGGGATTCACCGCCCCCCTGGCGGCCGTCCAGCCGTTAGGGTTCAAAGATGCGATTTTAAATATTATTTTACACAATTGAAACCCCTGTAATTTTTTAAGCGTTACAACATAATAAAAACTATATAAATTGGGTATCGCCGTAATCGTATCGACCCACAGAGTAAAACTAACTTGTCAGGTCTACTGTACAGGGAGTTCTGATAAAAATAAAAAACACTAGTAGCTCCACCCCCTAAAAATGATAGCAATAAAAATGTCAACTTATGTTGCAAAACAGAAACACAGATAAATAAGTTATGGCTCTCAGACTATGGCGATGTAAAATGTGTTTTTCCTTTGAATAAGTGTTTTTATTGTGTAAATGCAATAAAACATAAAGAAAACCTTGCAAAAACCTTGATAAAAAGTGGGTATCCTTATGAACCCCATAAGGATACCAAGAAAAATGTTGACTCATCAAGCCTTTAGTCGGCTCTATATACAGAAAAATAAAAAAAATTATGGCGGTCAGACAATGGCGACCTAAAAACGCGATTTTTTACAAATGCATTTCTATAGTGTAAAAGTAATAAAACCTAAACTATATAAAATTTATATAATTGCAATTGTACCGATCGTCGTAGTAAAGTTATGTCATTTATTCCGCACGACAACTGCTGTAAAAATTAAGCTCAAAAAGCGATGGCTTCCCATGTTTCCCCCACCCCCTCATTTTTCATGGCAAAATGCTAAAACTATGGAACACCTGTGCATCCAAAATGCACAATACACCCCTAGATGAGATCCATGAGAGGTGTTGAATCCAAGATGAGGTGACTTCTGGAAGGTTTCACCTGTTGTGGTACTTTTGGGGCTTTGTAAATGCGACATGGCACACACCAAAATCTGCGTTCCAAAAGCCAAACCGCGCTCCCTCACTTGTACGCCCCATGCGCCCAAACAGCAGTTCGCAGGCATATATAGGGTATTGACGAACTTGGAAGAAATTGCTTTATTTTCCTTATAAAAATTAAACATTGCTAAAATTGCTGGAAAAAAATATAATTTTTTTTTATTTTCACAGCTGAACGCTAAAAAAATTTTGAAAGACCTGTGGGGTAGATATACTCGCTACACCCCTTGATATATTCCTTAAGGAGTGTAGGCATGGGGGCTTTTTAGGGGTGTTTATTAAGCTTTAGCACCTTAGGGTGTCCCCAAACCTGTAATGGCACCTAAAGAAAATCATAATGAAAATGAGACCCTAAAGTCCAGTAGGTGCTTCTCATATTCTGAGGCTTGTGGTTGAACTAAACAGTAGGGCCACATATGGATTATCTCTAAAATGGTAGAATTGGTGGTCGCTGTTGAGTTGCATTTCCTGATCACATTTATCATGTCCCAGTGAATGATGGCTAAAAATTGAAAATCTGCAAAGAAAAGGGATTTTTTTAACATTTATTTTTAATTTCACCTCCACTTTGCTTTAATTTCTGTGAAACACCTAATGAGGTAATACATATACCAAATGCTGTTTTGAATACTTTAATGGTTGCAGTTTCTTAGATTGAGTCATTTATGGGGGTGTCTAACATACATGCCCCTCAAAGCTACGTCCCTAAAAAAAAAAAAAAATCTGTTGCAAATTTTCTTGAAAATGTGAAAAATTACTTTAAAATTTCTAAGCCTAATGTCAGTAGTATAATGTTTTTTAACCGGTGTTAGCCATAAAAAAGTAGTAGAATAGTGAAGAAACAGGCGATACCTTTTTTTCAGGCTAACTGAGTATATTTGATGGTGAGCTTTCGTGAGAACTAGCTCCCATCTTCAGACAGGTTGTTATAAAAGAAAATGAAAATTCACAGACTTTTTATACACAAAAGACATGGCCCTTCAATGGGTCCTAGAATTCTTAAAAATAACAAAATTCAATATAAGCAGAGAAGTCATTTACGGCAGGTTTAAGACATCAACTATCTGAAACTTGTGAGGCGGACGGAGGGGTCAGTAATTCTGTGTCTTATCTGTAGCCATCAGATGTAATTTATGGCCATCACATTTCACACATAGTTTGACATAAAGCTGGCATGAATATTTAGCCCATTTTGCAGAGTCTGAAAATTTTTGGGATTAATTTAAATTTTCCCCCTCCTTTCTCTCTCTCTGCGTCTTAAAGTGTCCAATTAAAACCATAATTTTCAGATCTTCAATAGAATGGTCATCTCTGGAGAAGTGTTGTGCCACTGGAGAGATCATGTTCTGCTGTTATTAATAGTGACTCTGTGTGAGTTCATGCGCTGGCTGAGTCTCTGTCCTGTTTCCCCCACATAAAGGCCTGTGGTCGGACATTGCGCACACACATAATCAAACACCTCCTGGATCTGAGGACAACATTTCTCCAATTGGGATACAGGCCAAAAGTAACGGACAATCAAATCAGCAAAGCGGCCGCCATCAACAGAGACAGTCTGCTCACATACAAAGAGACCCAGAAGAAGAACGAGTGCCCCTATTTGTCACCTACAACCCACAGCTGGAGATCCTACGAAAGATTGACAAGGAACTTCAACCTGTACTACATAGGACAACAGACTCAACATATTCCCAGTCCCCCCTCTCCTTTCCTTTCGGCAACCACCAAACCTGCTGCGTATTATTGTCCGGATGCCCTGAAGGCCCCAACAGAAAAATGGCACCTCACCCTGCCTCAGAACAGTCAAGACCTGCAGGCACATCCACCACTGCTGACAGTGTACCTGTCCCACATCCCAGCAGGTGCACAAATTAGGGGACATTTTCCTGCAGGTCTAGCAATGTGGTGTATCTGATTATGTGTGCGCAATGTCCGACCACAGGCCTTTATGTGGGGGAAACAGGACAGAGACTCAGTCAGCGCATGAACTCGCACAGATTCACTATTAATAACAGCGAACTGATCTTCCAGTAGCACAACACTTCCCAGAGATGACCATTCTATTGAAGATCTGAAGATTATGGTTTTAATGGGACACTTTAAGACGCAGAGGGAGAGAAAGGAATGGGAATTTAAATTAATGCAAACATTTCAGACTCTGCAAAATGGGCTAAATATTCATGCCAGCTTTATGTCAAACTATGTGTGAACTGTGATGGCCACAAATTACATCTGATGGCTACAGATAAGACACAGAATTGCTGACCCCTCCGTCACGCCTCACAAGTTTCCAGATAGTTGATGTCTTGACCTGCCGTAAATGACTTCTCTGCTTATATTGCATTTTGTTATTTTTAAGAATTCTAGGACCCTTTGAAGGTCCATGTCTTTTGTGTATAAAAGTCTGTGAATTTTCAATTTCTTGTATAACAACCTGTCTGAAGAAAGGAGCTAGTTCTCTCGAAAGCTCACCATCAAATATACTCAGTTAGCCTGAAAAAGGTATCGCCTGATTTCTTCACTATTCTAAGCCTAATGTCGTAAACAAAAAAAAATACTTTTAAAAAATGAAGCCAACCTACAGTAGACATATGGTAGATGCTGGTTTATATCTACTTTGGGTGGAATAACCATCTGTCTTACACGCAGAAATTTTTGAACTTTGAAAAAATGTTCACAATATTTTGATATTTTTCACAAATGAGGATTGTATGGATCAAAATTTCCTAGTAACGTAAAGCACAATGTGCCATGAGAAAACAATCTCCGAATCACATGTATAGATAGGTAAAAGTATTAAAAAGTTATTCCCACATAAAGTGACACATTTCAGATCTCAAAAATGGGGCTCTGTCAGGTCAAAACTGGTTGTGGCGGTAAGGGGTTAAAGAGCCCATATCACTTCTAGAGAAACCTCCTAAAATAACAGGAAACTAAAATATAGATACTCTCTAAGGTCCCGTCCCCACGGCAAGGGTTTTTCGGTCGGATTTACAGTCTGTTTTTGGATTTTAAAAAAGTGTGTAAACCGACTGTCAACCTTTTACATAGACTTAAATAGAAAATCCGTGCAGTAGTTCAGTGCACGGATTTTCTACATGACGGTTTTTTACACTGTCGGCATAACGAAAAACTTAAAAACATGTTCATTCTTCCGCCCAGTTTTCGCACCCTAAAACTTGAATAATTAGGAGAAGTAAAGCATTTCACCTGTAATTCAGTAATAAAGCTCTGGCCTTTTAAGAAAGGGAGCCTGAAGTCACATGATGATGACTATTATGACAGCCCTGGAGATTTCTTGCTTCTGGGTTACAAGAGTCAACTGTGAAAGGGGGGAGAGGGATATTTGGTGTGCAGCTTGTATAAACAGTAGAGATCTGTGCTACTGTCTCTGTACATACTGGAGGAATGGAACAATGTATTGTGGAGCAGGAGGAAGAGGAGACTGGAAGCAGCAGCCACAGATTAACCTAGTCATACCTACGTCCTCAGTGTGCTGTGGCTCTTGTAGCTCCTATATGTACAGAATGTAATGAGAAACTCGGATTAACCCTTTACAAGCAGCTGTATCTTTCTCCTTTTAGGTGAGTTTTATAATAGCCATATAAAGATTTTCCTGTGTAACTTAAATAAAGTTCAGGCTTCTGGCAGAAGAATATTTGCCTGACTTGTTTTGCTGATTCATTCACTGTCAATTGCAATGTGGTACAGTGGTGAATTAATTCACCAGGTTTGTGATTTCCTCTTAGGACATGTTCACACAGCGCTTTTTTTTTTTTTTAAAGATACATTGGACTTGTTTTTTGGACCCAAAAAAATGGACCCAAACGTGTATCTAACACTGCTCCAAGTGATTTACGTTGATTTCAAATGTAAAACGGGAATCATTACAAGTCTTTTGGATGTGCTTAACGGATCCGATCGAAGAATTGACTTGTCAATTCTTGATCCGTTTTACGCATTAGTCATCCTATTTAAAACTAGAGGGTACGTTTTTGCTGCACAGAAAACCTATCCGAACATGTACCACACTTTGGAACTTTGGACGTACCCCTATGAGAATTTATTAGAAAAATAGGTGACTCTGTTCTCCCATTATATTCTGTGAACCAGGTGAACTGCTTTGTGCACCCGAATCTTGGCCAGATCTGTTCACGCTGCTTTATTCAGAAGCTGTATAAAATCGGCTCCCCCCGCACAGTTGGTAACTCCCAGACAAGAGAAAATCTCACCAGATTTTGATGGCGATATAATCCAGTAAAATGGATATAAAAGGACAAAATGATACTAGTAGCGCGTTTCACCCACACACTGGCGGGCCACATCCTGCCTGATGAGGCCCGCCAGTGTGCGGGTGAAACGCGTTGCATTTTTAATTGCTTTTATGCTAAATAAATTTGACACATAATCTGGAAAAATCAATTCCTAAGTGTCAATTTATCTAATTTTTATTATAGTTTTATAATCTTATTCTATTTAATTTTTAAATAGTACAGCCAATCAACGTTCTCTATATTTTGTCTATGCGCTACTAGTTTCCATTTTTGTCCTTTTATATCCATTTTACTGGATTATATCGCCATTATACTTCCCGGTGGATTACAGAAAGTGTGAGTAATTCTACAACCGTGGACTTGGAACTCCAGCAGCTGGAATACACATGATTATGCGTTAAAGTGTATTGTACCATTCCTGTACAACCCGCCCAGGTGAGCTTCTGTCACTTGTTTTATTCAAGTTATTGCTCTGATTGTACTACACGAGGTGCGCCTGTCCCCCATCTTTTCTCTCCACAGCACTCATTTGGCTATCACTAGATTTTGATCTATCTAATAACATGAAAGTAAAACTTGTTGCCCTGAAATACAGAGGGAGATCCTTTGATTTACTAATGAAATATTTGTCGTATACTCTTGTTCACTGTAAATGTTTGCATCTTTCCCTCTGCATTTCCGCTGAAGTAGAGAAGTGCCTTAAATTTTGGAAACCAGTCCTCTTAAAGCCTTTTGTATATTGCAAGTAGTTCGGCGGCCAAATCTTTCCATAACCTTTGCTGTCTGTTGACATTTCAGGTTTTCCCTGATGAATTTCATCTCCAAACACTGAACCCTTTCCTTCGTGCTTGTGCAGAGCTCCACCAAAATGTGAATGTGAAAAACATCATCATCGCTTTAATTGACAGGTAGGTATACAGCCCGATATCAGCTGATGATGGCTGAGGTATAGGGGATATTTCATAATTATCTTGTAGAAATTTTTGGTGAATCCCAGCATCCAGAAAACCGATGAATCTGGCAGTTTTCTGTTGGTACCTGTTTGAGTGGTTGCTTGTGGAAAATCTTATTGCAGCGTCACTAAAACAATTGATTTTGATCACTCCTTTCAAAGAGCCGTAATTAATTTTTTTTAATTGACAGAGGTCGGACAACTTGGATTTTTTTATTTAATCTACCTCTTAGATGTCATGAGAAGTAGATCTACAATTATTTGTGGTGTAAAATAAACTAAAAAAATCGCAGTTCTGCCATTGTTCTTTGGGTTTTGTTTTAATTACATTGAATACATGCGATGAACAACGTATTAATTTTATGCTATCAGATGGTATAATTCCGTTGATGGTGAGTTAATGATTATACAGCTATAAACTTTATTGATGCAGTAAGGATACAAAGATACTGGAACTGGTTGTCTCCCTAGGTACACAGCTGCCATGCCACCAGTTTGCACTGCACAATTGTGTTGCTGGTGAGGAATTGAGGGTCGGGGTTGCGATCAAGTCACCGATAAGGATCTACCTTGTCTAACTTCTTAGATGCTTCAGTCTTTGTTGCTCTGAACCCATATTAGGCCAGTCTACATGGCAGGGATTTATGATCTGCTTTTGAAGCAGAATTGGATTTTCAAAAACAGACTGTAAACCATCCCCATAAACCTAAATAGAAAATCCGGGCTGTAGTCTACATAGCTCGTATTGTCTGAGGTTGAATTTCAAAACTGCCGTTTTTGCAAGAAACTGGGAACATGTTCATTCTCGCACAGGATTTCACTCTAAAAACGGCGGAAAAATTACTATTTGGGACTGCTTGGAAACTCAATTGTGCTCTGTGATTCAAAAACGATTGAAAGACTGAATCCAAAATCTGTGCCAAAAAACGAAAATGGAGTTACAAATGCTCGTCTTTGTAACATACTGTTCAAATACTTTCGTCTGACTAAGCAGTTTTAGGATTCAGAATCCGTTGTATATTTTTGTCCTCTGTCGTATGGATCCAGCCTTAGATCTATATAAATCTGTATAGAAGTTTTTGTTGGCCCAATCAGTTAAAGGGGTGTTCCTACCATGCACCTGTCACACTTTGACATATTCTATCGATCTGCCATCAGTGTATAGTGGGAACACCTCTGTAAAGGAGTTTTGCCACGAAGTGAAAATTACATGGGATGCTTGCAAATTGAATAATAAACATTTTCCTCATTCATCATTATTTCTGTATCGGTTTTCTTGTAGCTGCTCCTTTAGTGATCCATTGTTTACAGCTCACGTCCAGGGGATACGACTATGGACGAGAGCTCCTCAATCCTGGTCAGACATACTCAGACATCACCTTTCCTCTCAGGCAGCTACTGAGTGTTCAAAACCCAGGTGCTATCATTCTACTCCTGTCCTCTGTACTCCTTAGGGATTAGTCAAACAAATAAATAAAACAAAAGAAAACTCAATCAGGTCTGTGCATTGATAAAGAGAAATAAAAATCCACAGGTTTGGTTTCTGCAGGGATTTGAACCCAGGACCCTTGTGCTGTGAGGCAAAACATTTACCACTGAGCTACATTGTAGCTACTCACAGCTCCATACATCAACAGACCTTTCTTTGTCTAGAGAGAGGAAAAGCATGGTGATGTCATCCTGCTGGGTCACATGATATGCAATTCAAACAAATCACACACGCCCCCTTCTGAACACACAGAGCTGAAGAGCTGGATGTAGGAGGTATGAAATGAGATCGTGGCAAAACCCCTTTAAGTAAATCGGAGGACTTGATGCAGTAGAGCAGTTTCCTTGTTGCCTTTGATCAATTGATGAGAGTCCATGGTTAATTTGTTTTTAAGTGTATATTAGAAAAATACAAGCTGACCTGATTGGTTGCTGTACTGTATTTCTAAGAATCATTTTAAACCTGAAGTCCACTATGCTCGGTCCTTCAGGTTAGTCCACTTTAGAAAATCCTTGTTCATGCCCTGTTAGGGAATTCTTAGTTAATAGAGGGGAGCTTTCCTTTTGAGGATCCTCCGCTATTGACTTGTCCTGTCCTGTAATACACAGGCTACATGCTGATTTGAGTAGGTACTGTGTAATTCTTATTTTCCCCTGTGGTGATCCTGCTGGAAACGCTAAACCGGTTACTGGCAGGTTTCCACACCGCTTACAGCTGATATGTTTGGAACCATGGCTGGCAGGGGCAGGTGATGTTTAGTTTCTGCGCTGGTAAAACAGAATATAGGGAGGCCGTGCGGAAGAAGTTTGTACACTGTCTGATTTAGAAGACGGGCATAGAGTAGAATGTGCACACACGGATGACGGAGTCTGCTGGGATGGTAAGATAATGGGGGCACCTCAGGACTGTATTTTGTTTAAAGATGCTCTAGGACTGCTGCTTGAACTGCTGTTTTATAGTAGATGCAGAACCACTTATTTGTGAAACAGTGGACTCCAGGCTTCACCATCTTTGATAGAAGTGTGAACACCTTCTAGCAGTATTCTGGCTATGAAATACACTCGAGCACTTCTTGGTTTTGGCACCATGGAAGACTTCGCTATATCCAGAGTAAAAAAGACAACAGTTGACTGCACATAAAAAAACTTTTTTGAAAAAACGACCATAGGTGCATGCTGGTGCGGCAACAATATATGCATACTCCAAGTGCCAGCAGCACACTATTAGTTAAAGAACAAAGGTACATAAAAATGTGTGAAAAATGCATGTCTGCTAATGATATATGAAAATTTGGGGTTCTTAGTTCACAGTTTTGATCAAAAATGTTTAAGCTCACTTCCCAAACGTCAAGGAGACCCCGTTCTCCTCGACGTTTGGGAGGTGAGCTTAAACATTTTTGGCCGCTCAGACTTTGACCCCCTAAAATTTAGCATATGGCGCCTTATGACGTAAAAACTGGTTCAGAGATCTGCCTTTTAACTCCTTAATGACCGCGCACCGTCTTTTGATGGCGGCCGATGCGGGTCGTTCGTCTGCAGCAATGTCTTTTGGTGTCGCTGCAGACATCGGAGTTTGCGGCGCCCGGCGCACAGTCAGGGAGGAAACGGCTGCACAGTCAGCCCTGGGGACCTAAAGTGGCCCCAGAGCTGTCTGTGTATGAAGCCAGTGACCTGGACACACTGTGTGCGGTCCTAATCACTGCCTGTGTCAGACTGACAGAGATTAGAATGTATTAGCATATATGAATATGATAATACATTACTAAGTATAAAAAAAAAATTAAAAATAAAATAAACAGTTCTCCCTTCATGGTTGTCAAAAAAAAAAAAAAAAAAAAAAAAGGTAAAAAAACAGAAAAAGTGTAAGAAAAAAGAATAAAAAAAATAAAATAAAAATAAATATTTAGTAAAAAGTAGTTGTGCAATAAATTACACACCACAAAAAACCCTACACATTAGGTATACACACGACCGTAATAACCTGTAGAAGTAATCTAACAAGTTATTAATGTGAAATGTGAATGGTGTAAAAAAAATAAATCAAAACAAAAAAATACTGCAATTACTTATAAGTGAATTTAAACTATTCCCCCATAAAGTACAACTTGTCTCGAATAAAACGAGGCCCCATCCGACTGCGTCATTGAAAAAATAAAAAAGTTACAATTGTTGAAACGCAAGTAGGCAAAAAATAAAAAAATGTTCTGGTCATTAACTACTTTTCAGGCGTTCGGCTTAAGGGGTTAAATCGTGATTGGGGGCTATCCCGTGTCATGGGGAATTCCTGTTCTACCCCTAGATGATGTTTTTATGATGCTGCTGATTTCAACATTCCAATGACATTGACATTTTCAAGAATATCAAGCAATTATCTATCGGAGTATTTCCTCTTGGCCCAAGAGAGCCTGATTCACCTGGCCAAAGAGCATCTCGGTAACCGAAGCTTGGATACTTCAGCAGTTTCAATTCCTTCAAGTCCTGATTCAATCTTTCAAAGTTTCCAGCCTCCAACCGAATGGCTTGGAATTTGAGCTAAAGATTTTGACAAATTAAGGGTTCTTGAAAGAAGTGACATCTGTCTTCCAGAAGATTAGGAAAAGGATGACTGCAGAGTTGGATTCTGACATTTCTGAAAAGAAGGATTAGAAAAGCGTCTCCCCAGCAGTAAATCATACACTTAGATCTCTGCCTTCAGGGCATTGTTTGTTTAAAAGTTGTCTGCCAATTCCTGCATAAGTTTGTATAAACTTCCTTTAGATCCAGGCTCATCAGTAGCTGGAGAAACAAACCCTTAGGGTGCGTTCCCACACGGCAGTGGACAAATACCGGTCGGTTTACCTGGCCGGTATTTGTCCGGTTTTGCGGCCATCCCCACGGCCGCGGATCGGACGGCTTTAATCCACGATGAGTGGAGAAGAGCCCTCCCCCCCTCCCATTGAGGTGTTCATATTCCGTCCGGAAACCGGACGGAAGGATGAACATGCTCAATGTTTTTTGAGCGGCCCGTGGGCGGAAAACCCATGCTGTGGGGACTGCTGCATGGGTTTTCCATAGAGCACAATTGTGCTTCTTTTCGGCCGGATTTTCAGGCGGTCTGAAAAACCGCAAACCGGCTGAAAAACCGGCTGAAAACCCTTGCAGTGGGGACATGCCCTTACAGTAAGTTCAAACGGGCAAATTTCAGCGCGCGTTTCACGTTGTATTTGTGCTCTAATACAAGCGAGATGTGCGCCTAAATGACGGTAAACCTATTCTCATTGAAAATGGAATACGCCTTCTCTCCCT
>JAODAL010058445.1:0-22084 GCA_025379985.1 Phyllomedusa bahiana
GCTATTTTCTTTTATCCAAAACTGTTATGTGGGATTCTTGTAAGCTAATGGAACTTGAGCATTGTGCAGTAATACAATTTTTAACAAAAGCAAGAAAAAATAAAAAAAATGTATGAAGCGATAGTTGCAGTTTATCAAGAAGCTGCTATTTGATTATTTATGGTTCACAATAGGTTTGGTGAATTCAAGAGAGGCAGGGGGAATTATCTGCATCCCAGATAACCAGTTTAATCAGCTACTGAAGAAATTGTCAAGAAAATTGTAATTGAAGATGCCTTAATACGAGTGTGAACATTAGCAGAAATGACTTGCCTATCTATTGGTACCATACCCCACATCCTTCATGATTAACTTAAGTTGTCAAAGGTCAGTGCAGGATGAGTACCTCACCTTGACTATTCACAGAAACGAGTGAGTGGAGTGTTGCAAAGAGTTTTTAGAACTGTGTGGTCAAGATCCTTCAATTATTAACTAAATTGTGACTAGGAGTTGAATAGAAGGCGATGCAGTGGGTTAAAAAAGGAAAAAACCCCTCTGAAGAATTCAAAGATCAGCTGGAAAGCCGATGACCACTTTTTTGGGGACAGCACAGTCATTTCACGAATTGAATATACAAAAGATGTATGCTACTACTTTAAATTAATTCCGAAATGTCATAAAAGTAAAAAGGTGAGGAGAATTGGCTAAATGAGAACAGCTACCGACATACAGTGCAAATTGCTAGGGCTTCTGTGTGAGACTGTGGATTCCAGGAAATTAATCATCCACCTGGTCTGGACTCCAATGTATTTTTTAAGGAATATAAAAGCTATTGTTTAAATGTAATAAATAAAAAGATGTTAAAGGGGTTTTCTCACCCACATTTCCCATTTAGGCTGTGGGTAGTTCTATAACAGTGATTGGCATATCAACTCTGCTACTCCTATTGCAGTGACCAAAGAGCTGGAGGTTTACAATCTGTAGTGCACAAGGCTTCTGAGCTCTAAGGGTTAAAACTTGTCATTAACTTAGGTAACTCCTATGCTAGAGACCAACTAGAAACCAGCACTTATCAAAAAAGTTAAAAAAAATATTATACACGATATATGAAAACTACATAAAGAGGACATGTAACACCAAAGGTAGGATTAAACTCCCCTTACTGGCCCATGTAATACCAGAAATGCAATTTACAAGTAGTGTTAAAGTACATTAATGGGCAAAAAAGTACATAAAAAATGCACACATATGAGAATACAATCATGAAGATAATTATATAAATAAATATATACTAATGATTAAAGTACTTAAAGGGGTTGTCTCACTACAAGGATTGCTTTTTATGTTGAAGATCTTGCAAAAACAAGTCACTTTGCAATATATGTCCATTAACAGTGTCCTACCTATTCCTAGATATCCACTCTTGTGTGGGCTGCATCAGCTCCTCAGGTCGCTATAGCTACAGACCTGTTTGATCTATCCTGATAGGCTGTCAGCGCTGGTTGCTATAGTTACAGACCTGGCTTCTACTGCAGCCTAGTGGAAGCCAGTAAACGCGCCCCTGAATTCAAAATGAAACCAAGAAAACAGGACTGAGGTAAGATGAATCAATGTAGTGAGACAACCCCTTTAACCCAAAGTGCGGGCCAGATGGGAGTGTGGAGACCCAGAAAACATTGTACCAGTCATGAAGAATTTAAAAAACAGGCAGAAGTTGTAGCAGGAAGGTTGTTGGATAATAAATATCCGAAGAACATTGTTCAGGAAGCAATCAGCAAGAGTAGTATGTTGATTCAAGAACAGTGTGAAAAACAGCCTACTTCCTAAAATAGATGAGTCTAGGAAATCTAAATGTTCTAATTATAACCAGAGTTTTACTACTAGGTATAGTAATACTCATGGGAAAGAGAGAGATGTGCTTGTCAAGCATTGAGCTCTGACCCTAAAAGAAATATAATGTTACATCTGCACCTGTTAGGGCCTCTGCGACATCCTCTCTCCGCAGCATATGGCAGAGGATGTGCTGTTAAGCTCTATTTGCACCTCAGTCTGAACACAGCCCTAGACACTCTGCTGTGTTAATTGGTTTCATGACACACCCTGAACGGTTAATTAGGATGTGTTGATTGACAGATGTCTCCACCTCTAGTCTCAGTTCAGGCACAGGGAGCCGGTCCAATCACATTCTGGACCGGGTCCCAGGCTTCCTATTTATTACTCCTCCTTTATGAGTACCCTTGCCGGTGATAGATCTTCTTGATCTGCTTATTATTATTGTTTGCTTGGTTCCTTGATCTTTTGCTTGTCCTGACTTTTCTCACTCCTCACGTTTTGATACTTCTCTGCCCACTCTGGCCTTTGACCCGGCCTTCCTGACTACTCTTTTCTGTTTGTACGTCTTGTCCATCTTCTTTGTGCACATAACCAGTGTAGGGACTGTCACCCAGTTGATACAAGCCATCTAGGCCGGACGGGCAAGTAGGCAGGGACAGTTGTGGGTGGGCCTAGCTTTTGGGTTCATAGTCTGTCCTTCCATCTCTGTTCTCCTGTCCCGGAAATCCTTCACATAGCAGCCCTGTGCAGAACAAAGAGATACACAGAGGATCTCAAGAAGAAAAATCCACTCATAAAAGTTAATTTAGGGAGCAGAGGTGGCCAGAGGTCTTGTAAATTGTGTTTGACGATTGCCTGAAAATACTAAATTTGTTAACTCCAACAAACGGGTGAAAATTTTAAATTAGACACTCAATAAATTTTCAGAGTGACTATGTGGTTTATGTTTTGGAGTGCCTGTGTGGCCTCCAATATGTGGGTCGTACCAAACAAAAGCTGCAGAACAGAATATCTAGTCACTGGTTTAACATCAGAAGATGAATTATACTGTATGGGGTTTCACAGCACTTTACAACATGATGCTGATGACACAAAGCTAAGAGTAACCCCAACTGACTATATTCCACAATATACCATATTGTCCAATACATTGTCCAAAAGGGAGATGTATTGAATATATAGATTACAATGCCGTTTCCCTTTGGGCTCAATGAGGTGACGGGGTTGGTATGGTGTCAATCCTTTATGATATATTCTTATAACCCCTAATTTTATGTTCTCATTTTTGGTATTTTAAAATTTCTCCTCCCTTTTATGAATATATAATGGGCTCATGACCTTTTTAATATTACTGTAGATCAGTATTCATGTAGAATTTAATTTCCCACAAAACTTCCTCCCAGCTGAGATATAGAATCTATATACTATATCCACACCATATTTATATAGATACTGTAAATGTGTGTGTGTGTACAGCCCCCAGTCTCCCCTCTACACTGCAGAGCCGTCCCTCATACCACAAGTCTGTCTGTCACAAGTCTGCCTGACATATTTGTGGTAGTAACTCACAGAGCCTGTCCTACTTCTTGCTCAGGAAGGCGCCTGGCGGCCATTTTCTGCTCCTATAATGATTATCCCTTAGATAAAACGAGCAAACTTTTCTAATTAAAGGTGTTTAGGATCTCTTTAATTATGACATATAGTTTATCTATGTAGTTTTCTTCCTTTCCCAGAGAACCCCTTTAAGGTTTTCATGCTTTCTGACCTAGCCTCAGCCTGGGGTTGGAACAGAGCCAATCAGTCTTCTGTACCTGTGTCTAATCTGTGGCTGAGGAGGGGTATTTAAACCTGTCTGCTACTTCACCTGTTGCCTGTGATTATGTTATGGAACTGCCAAGACAGTAACCAATTTCTGACATTAACTGGCACGGAGGAACAATAAGTGGGGTTTGTCGTTACTCTGTTACAGGTGGAAGCTCAAGGTTGGGCCTTCTCTCAGTAGGACCATTTTTTGAGGGGTTGGAACTCTGGTTCTACGATGAACCAGAGATCAGAATGGTGATAGAGACCAACCTACTTTTTCTCCACCAAGGACTGTAGAGGATTACTGTTTCGAGTTCAGATTTTAGTCACTGTCTGCTCAATGGAAAGATCCATAGCTGTGCTGTCAATTTTGCCAAGGCCTTTAAGAAACTCTCAAGGATTTTCTGATTAACTACCCTCATGTCCAAGACACTAGAAGAATTGATGTCCTTTGCTATTCAGCCATGGCCAATGTTTAAGGAGAACGCAAAAAGGAGTGCGCAGATTAATTTCTTCCTATTCCACTCCCAGGGAGACTTTGTTATCTGACCAGGAACCTATTCAACTACCTCAATATATATTCAAGCTTTTTCTGATGCTTTTTCTGAGATTTGGAGTGACTTACTCCCACGACATAAGTTATATGATTGAACTACTTCCTAATGTTAAGTTCCCTAAAGGCAGGCCGTGAAGTAATATATCCAAGATCATCTCCACAAGGGTCACATTTGTCCTTCTACCTCTCTGCTTGGGGTCGGGTTTTTATTTGTTAAAAGAAAAAATAGTGGCCTAAGGCCTTGTATCAATTATCATGAGTTAAATAAAATTACTGTCGAGAATCT
The DNA here is from genome assembly GCA_025379985.1 of Phyllomedusa bahiana. Lineage (NCBI taxonomy): Eukaryota > Metazoa > Chordata > Amphibia > Anura > Hylidae > Phyllomedusa > Phyllomedusa bahiana. Next base: position 4,458 of record JAODAL010058445.1, read on the forward strand.
GTACACTGTTCCTCTCATCCCGATCTAGTCTACCAGATCTCAGGGGCCACTTGGTTCTCTAAATTGGATTATCTGATTTGTATTCATCAAGTGGATGAGTGAAAAACTGCCATTAATACGCCAAATGAATACTATGAATATTTGGTCATGCCTTTTGAGTTGAGTTGAGTCTTTAAGAGTTCATGATGCTTTCCACAAGTCTTTCCTCAAAAGATAAATTCTCCAGTTAATCCTCTAAAGAAGCTTCCATTCTGGTGCAGGTTGAAGGAGATTTAGAACTCAAAGTGGAGAGAATTGTGGATGCTCATAGGGTGTGAAATACTCTACAGTATTTAGTATACTAGAAAGGGTATGGACTGAAGGAGTGGACCTGAGTACCAGTTTCATTGGTTCATACAGATCGGCTAGTGAGATTATTTCTCACTAAAGTCTGAGGGTCCCTTGTAAAAGGAGATGTACTGTCAGAAATTGGTCACTGACTGTTTAAGGTTTTCATGCCTTCTATACAAACCTCAGTCTAGGGTTGGAACAGATCCAATCAGGCTTCCATACCTGTGTCCAATCTGTGGCTGAGGCAGCACATTTAAACCTACGTGTTACTTCGCCTGTTGCCTGTTATTGCTCTTTGTATCCTTGCTTTATTTCCCCTTTGCTAATCCTGTGCTTTGAGAGTATTTTCTGGTTCATGACTCTTGCCAGATTTCCAGTGATTCTTCTGGTATTTGACCTTGGTTATCCTGACTATATTTGTTTGTTCTTTGATTGTCCAGTATCCTCCGTATTCCTTTTTGTTCTGTCTGTCTTTCCTATTCACGTTTGCCGTCTTACATCCCTCAGGTGAGGCAACCTGGGTCTCTAGCAGCCAAGTCCATCCTGCTTTGTCGCATGCTTTGGTGAAAACCTAGAGGGAGCTTTAGCGTATGCCACCCAGAGCATGTCTGATTGCAGAGAACAGTTTAGAGTGGGTACTGGTTGTTCTGTCTTCTTTTTGCCTTCTTGGGAAATTGCTTGTGTGGTAATTCCACTCGGGGGAATTTTTGTCAGCAATTCTGCAACAGATTTAACCCCCATCCTTTCCCTTTTCCCTAATCTAGCCTTGTTTAACAACACCACATTTTGATTTTTTTATGTTTTTGGTTAGCTCTTATTTAGTTCAAAATGTGCTATTATTAGTAGTTTTATTACTATGTGCTTAATAACATCTCTATCTTCTATTCCAGTCAGCTACATTCTACTACACTATGCAATTGCTACAGTTTTGTGGTTTTCAAACATTAATAAAAAGATCACTGAAATAAAAATAAAAAAGATCTAAATAGAAAATTATTTTCCCACCTTGAAAATATATGTCTTCCCCTGGCAGTTCATGCGAGTGAATGCAGCATCTATTGGACCTTCTATACCCCATACATCCTTTATGAGTTTTGGATAACCATCCAGTGCACGTTTATCATCAAGTTCATAAAAATATTTTCCTTTATAAGATAAAAAATACATGTATTTAGAAGACTAAAGCTTTTGGCATTAGTGTCCAATAGATTTGATACAAGAAAAAAATCACATAAACCTCACTAAACCTTAATTGTGTTATAATAGTTTCTCCTTACCTCGGAAAGCATAGATGGAACCATTTTTCAAGTTGGTGAAAGCATCAAAAGGTTTTCCACTGCATAGTTCCTCTTGGCTCTGTTCTGTTACCGGTGGTTCTGTAGTGATCTCTTCAATCTCTGACACTTCAGTTGGTTCTACAAGCTCATCTACAGATGTTATAGGTGTTGTAGACAACCATTCTTGATCCACGGTATCGTTAAATGTATCATAATTGTACTCATCTTCAGGAACGGCAAAAACATCACCTCGTGTTTCTGAAACAGAAGAATGTATATCCACCAAATATTCATCATTTGCTTGATGACAATTCTTGCCTTTTATAAACATGTAAAGTTTTTTCTGTTCCAAGTATTCCACCACAAGTCTATGGTTTATGGAAATTGAGTTGATTTGTACATACATAAAAGGCTTTTCACCTAGTAAAGATATTGGAGGTATCTCAAGAAAGATGACACTAAGTTTTCTAGAAAAAAAGGTGTAAAAAATCCACCACCTATTGTCATGTGCTTATCCATCTGCACTTAGGCACCATCTCTTCGTCCCTCCAGCCACCACCAAACGAGTCTTTTGATAGTGCTGGCAGATGCAGTTTATAGTGGGGTAGGACAGAATATGGGTGTGTGGCCTTCTTTTGCATCATGCTTGGTTAACATCTACATGAGAGGTTCCATTCACAACCTCTGTCATAGAGGTGAAAATGAACACCAAGGGACATCAATAGCGCCTGACAGATTGCAATTGTTGTCTGGCAGGTTTCTGGTGTGGAGTTCATTGCTTAGAAGGAAAAAAATAGAGCAGTTTGCTGTGTTATTTTTACATCATTCCCATTGGAACATGTGACAGAGGTTTGAAACAGAACTTCCAATGCATATATGGACCAAGCCTTGGACGTCTTGCAGTGTCATGCCAGCCATCTTACTTTTTCTTCTATATTAGTTAATATGAGTCTACAGCATTCCCAATTGGTAGTATACACAGATTCAACATTTATGCTGAGGTGAGGAAGGATGCCTTTTAAAAGGTTAAACAAAATCATCACCATCCACAATATATAAGCAAACTTACCTTTAAGTGCATATTTTATTTCATTTATTCAGATATCTGAAAGTTGTCATCCTTAGGCAATTTTAGACACAGAGCCCCAAAAATCTGCTTTGGAGGACTTGATGTGGAAATGTCTTATATGGTTATACAATAATTTTAATTAGGCTTGCGTAATACCACATTTTCCAATCAAAATAAGTGACTCTTGCACTTAAAGGGGTTGTATCATTTCATTAAATGGTCTTCAGAATAAGGGGACAGTGAAAACAAGTAACTTAACTTTGCAATTAGATGACATTAGCAAAGCTGTCTTGTTATCACAGGATCCCTTATCTTCTGTTTCTGTTTACACTGATATCCAGTTCTGGTCGATCCCTCCTCCTTGCATTTCACTAGCTGAGAGCTCATTTACATTCTGTTCAGCCCCCACCCCCCCCCCCCCCCCACACACACACACCCCCCGGTTGTAATCGAGCTTTTATTCCTGCCTTTCACTCAAAGTAAGGGACCGGCACATTTTCACTCTGCACAGCCAGAAGAAACAGAATAACACTGCAGGTCTTGTACAATCAGGAGACAGCACAATTGTGTGTCATTCCCTGCCTCTCTGACTCAGAGTTAGGGGCCGTAACAATTTCTCTCCACACACTGCAGCAGATTCTACAATCAGAAAACAGCACAGTTGTGTCTCGGTGCCTAACGCTCCTGCATAGAAGGGAGATCTGTGCCGTTCATAGAAAGCTGGATTCAACTGTAACAAATCTCCAGCTGTGAGAGGAGAAGAGATCAGTTGCTCAGTCTAGATTGAATGCAGCCTGTGGTATGTATACAGCAGACTGCACAGGGAGAGACACAGTGACATGTGGACTCAGAGAGGGGGGGGGAGTCTCGGGAGCCAGCATGAACAGTGCAGGGGGATGATGTCACCCAGCTGGGAGGGGAAGAAACGCCCCTGCATTTCTAGAGTTGAAAAGCTGAGAGCAGTATGAATCAGCCGAACTAAAGAAGCGATACATCCCCTTTAACTATTATGTGCAGGAAAATCTGGCAGTAAGTGTTTAGTTTCCCTGCAGCACCATCTCATGGGGAATCAAGAATTATACAGTGCCCATTAAAATCTAAGCAGTGTCTGTGTAATGTAGGAAAGAACTGGTCCTCCGGGGTGAGATACAATGGCCCAGATATATGAAAAGTGTACTTGTGGAAAGTGTCTTATGTAGTGCTGCGCCAAAGTTGAGTTGATACTTACCGTATATACTTGAGTATAAGCCGACCCGAGTATGAGCCGAGGCACCTACTTTTGCCACAAAAACCGGGAAAGCTTATTGACTCGAGTATAAGCCTAGGGTGGAAAATGCAGCGGCTACTGGTGAATTTTAAAAATAAAAATAGATACCAATAAAATTACATAGGCAGTTTAATGTCCCCCATAGGCAGATATAGGCAGGTATAGGCAGTTTAATGTCCCCCATAGGCAGGTATAGGCAGGTATAGGCAGTTTAATGTCCCCCATAGGCAGGTATAGGCAGTTTAATGTCCCCCATAGGCAGGTATAGGCAGTTTAATGTCCCCCATAGGCAGGTATAGGCAGGTATAGGCAGTTTAATGTCCCCCATAGGCAGATATAGGCTGGTATAGGCAGTTTAATGTCCCCCAAAGGCAGATATAGGCTTTTACAGGCAGTTTAATGTCCCCCATAGGCAGGTATAAGCAGTTTAATGTCCCCCATAGGCAGATATAGGTTGGTATAGGTAGTTTAATGTCCCCCATAGGCAGATATAGGCTGGTATAGGCAGTTTAATGTCCACCATAGGCAGGTTATAGGCAATATAGGCAGTTTAATGTACCCCATAGGCTGATATAGGCAGCTATATGTCCCCCCTAGGCAGGCTATAGGCAGGAAATTGCCCCCATAGGCAGGTTATAGGCAGGTATAGGTCCTCATAGGCAGGGTATAGGTCCCCCTAGGCAGGCTATAGGCAGGTAAAGGTCCCCCTAGGCAGGCTATAGGCAAGGTATAGGCAGGTATAGGTCCCCCTAGGCAGGCTATAGGCAGGTTTTAGGTCCCCCTAGGCAGGCTTTAGGCAGGTATAGGCAGGTATAGGTCCCCCTAGGCAGGCTATAGGCAGGGTATAGGCAGGTATAGGTCCCCCTAGTCATGCTATAGGCAGGTATAGGTCCCCCTAGGCAGGGTATAGGCAGGTATAGATCCCCGAGGCAGGTATAGGTCCCTCTAGGCAGGCTATAGGCAGGTATAGGTCCCCCTAGGCAGGCTATAGGCAGGGTATAGTCAGGTATAGGTCCCCCTATGCAGGCTATAGGCAGGTATAGGTCCCCCCAGGCAGGTTATAGGCAGGGTATAGGCAGGTATAGGTCCCCCTAGGCCAGTGGTTCTCAACCTTTCCAATGCCGTGACCCCGCAATATAGTTCCTCATGTTGCGGTGACCCCAAACCAAAAAATAATTTTGATGGCTACTTCAAAACTGTAATTTTGCTACATGGGGGGTTACATATGTGTAACGCATCTGAGCGGTACCTCTACATGTCACATACATATAAAGGTACCACTCAGAGCCGTTACATAGATGTAACCTTATACAGGGGGCCTGTGAGTGGTACATGGGGGTTACATATATGTGACGCCTCTGAGCGGTACCTCTACATGTCACATACATATAAAGGTACCACGCAGAGCCGTTACATAGCTGTAACCTTGTCCGGGGGAGGCTGTGATTGGCACATGAGGGTTACATATGTGACCCCTCATGTGCCACTCACAGCCCCCCCTATAAGGGGGGGGGGGGTAAATGTAATGTGCATATCATGTAATGGCTGTATGTGGTACAAGTAACAGGTTAATAACCTATTACTTGTACCACACACAGACATTACATGATGCAATGGATGTGTGTAGATGTTTAACACTAAATTACCTTGCAGCCAGGAACAGCCCTGCCGTACAGTGTCAGCGTTCTCTTACACGGAGTACGGCTGGGCTGTTCCTGATGCTTGGTACATATTGTGGGCGCGTGATGCAGCGCGCTTTCAGCGTCCTGCACGCACCACCCACAAGAACCGGCGGGACGTAAGTCCGTCCTCGCCGCAGCGCCGCTCACAGGAGCGGCTCACTGAGCCACCAATGCTGCGAGTAACGGCGACCACTGCTCCCCCTCCCCTCAGTAATTGAAACGCTGTGGGCGCCGCACTATGCAAGCAGCTGCAGGGAGGGGCGCAGCGGCGGCCACAGCGCTCCTCCCTGCAGCTATTAAGCCAGTGCGGCGCCCCCCTCAGCTCTCCGGCCGGCCGCCCTGCCCGGGCTAGGGGCGACCCCTGTGTTTTGGTCGTTTGACCCCCGCTGGGGTCGCGACCCACAGGTTGAGAACCGCTGCCCTAGGCAGGGTATAGGCAGGTATAGGTCCCCCTAGGCAGGCTATAGGCAGGTATAGGTCCCCCTAGGCAGGCTATAGGCAGGGTATAGGCAGGTATAGGTCCCCCTAGGCAGGTTATAGGCAGGGTATAGGCAGGTATAGGTCCTCATAGGCAGGGTATAGGCAGGGTTTTAAAACAAAAAACACACACTTACCTCGATCCCCGCTGCTCCGCCTCCCGGGCGCTCTCTCCTCCGTCTTCTCGGCACAGGCGGGTGATGTCATCAGGCCACGCACGCAGCGTGATGACACACGCTGCCTCTGCCGCAGTGATATCTCTTCACCTGTGTGCGCTCCGGAGGAATCGCATACAGGGGAAGAGATCGCTGACAGTGCCTGGGCCACCGCAGTGCCCGGACGCTGTCAGGTACTTGGCATTCAGTCATATGCGCTCCCTGAGGAGCCGCATATAACTGGAGCGTCCCTGTTGGCGCACGGGCCATCACAGCACCCGAGTGCCAACAGTGACTCGAGTACAAGCCGAGGGGGGATTTTTCAGCACATTTTTTGTGCTGAAAAACTCGGCTTATACTCGAGTATATACGGTATGTTTGAAAGTGTCTCACGGCACTTTATAAAAGACATAAGACAAATTGACCATACGCCAAAAGATTGTCTTAGTCTTGCCACTTTGAAAATAGTATGAATAACAATGGATGAACTGCGACACTTTTTGACATTAGAGCTACATAAATGTATCATATCTTACGAATTGGCATAGACACGCCCCAAGTGTAGACAAACCTACGACAGAAAACTGTCGCAGCAACCTTCATACATTTGGGCGACTGTTTGTAGTCACTCTACACTTTAGCCAAGAGATGAGGATCTTGGAAATACAGAATTTCCTCATAAGTTTTGGGAAGTGGGAGAACACCTTTAACAATAATGCAATCAAGATGGTTCACATTACATAAGAACCTGTATAGAAGGTGAAAATAGTGAGTTCGGTGGAAGTACGGTATAAAGAATCCTGCAACGGACTTTATCAATCTGTGAGTTGTATTATGTCTGCAGGTCTAACCACGTCTCTTATTTTGTTATTATATATCTATACATATGTGTGTGGTTGGCAGCATGGCGATGGAGAATTCATGTTGTTGAATGACCCAGCTTTCCTGCATGAGGGATAGAATATCCAGTGTCCTGGAAAGCTGGGTGATGCACCATCCTCCACACAGCTTTCCTGGATGCAGGATAGGATACCCAGTCTATGTATGTGTATTTGTGTAATGTTTCTGTTTACTTATAGGTCTTCTCTTTGGACTACTTCGGATTTGGTGTACTACGTCGGATCAACATTGGATCTATTTTTTTAATAAAATGGTTAAAAAGGACTGGTGTCAGGGAGTGTTTATTTAAATAAAGTGTTCTTTGTGTTGTTGCCGTGGGTTTTTTTACTATTTAATTCAAGTGTTCTGACAGATGCCTTTCCATTACTATCGCTGAGGCTTGGTATCGGCCAGCAGTGGTTTTTGTCACCCTAAAGCTGACACTAACTCCTTCTCACTATTACCCCAGTACCTAATGCACCAGGGGTACTGGAAAGAGCCGGGTAACCATCAGATGTGGACCATCTAATGTGATGGTCTGCTTCTGTGGCAGTTACGGGCTGGTATTTTTAGGATGAATAGAGCCCAATATCCATAGACCTTAACATCCTGATAGTATCAGGCTGCAGCTGCTGGTTTTACCATGGCTAGTTATAAAAAAATGGGGAGGCCTATTCGTTCACTGTAATCAATAAATAAATACATTTGGAAAAAAAAAGTCAGGTTCCGCTAATTTTTCATAACTAGCCGAAGTAAAACCATCTGCTGCAGGCTGAGACTATCAGGATGAGAAGGTCCATGGATATTGGTCCCTTCCTACCCTAAACATATCAGCTCACAGCTGACCCAGAAGTGGATCATCACATTAGAGGGTCCCCATCTGATGGTAACCAGACTCTTCCCAGTGCCCCTGGTGCATTGGATACTGGGGTAATAGTGACATGGGATTAGTATGATCCTTGGTGTGAAAAATAACTGTCAGGAAATTCCATTACTAACATTGGAATAAAATGGTAAAAAACTTCAATGACACTACACAAAAATATTTTATTTAAATAAACACTCCCTGACATCAGCCCTTATTGACCATTTTATTAAAAAAATGATCCAATGCTAGTCCAATTAGTCTGAAATAGTCCAAAGGAGAAACCTATATAAAAATAAAAACACCTTAAAAAACATGACAGCATTGAACTCTCTCCCCTGTACCCTCTGAAGATTGTGCTTGCGGTTGATCTTCTGGGTTTGCAGGGTACAGATACAATATCACATACCTCCCAACTTTTAGAGAGGGCAACTACACCCAATTAAATTACATTACACCAGGACACGCCTCTAACCACACCCAAACAAATGACATCACAGTAGGACATACCTCTAACCATGCTCCACCTAAAAAGAATCATGCCCCGCCTACTCCAGCAGACCAGGGCGACACAACAGCAGCGTTACTGGGGTCTATAAAGATGTATTTATATAAAGTAATGTATTGTATGTACATAAAACCATACAAATAGCTGTAAAACAATGTTCTATGGATGATACCACTATATAATGGTCATACAGTGACCACATATTAAGATGTATTTATATAAAGTAATGTATTGTATGTACATAAAACCATACAAATAAACTGTAAAGACAATGTTCTATGGATGATACCACTATATAATGGTCATACAGTGACCACATATAAAGATGTATTTATATAAAGTAATGTATTGTATGTACATAAAACCATACTGTGATGAAAACAGCCTAGTCCGCTGGCCCACTGGAGGGACGACGGCCTGACTTGGGGTATATCTCGAAGTTACGCCGCCCTCTAGGGGGTGCACAAGGTCAGCCAGATACGGTTCACACTATTAACCCCTGCCCACGCTGGGCACAGGGAGACCAACAATGCTGCCACCAGTTCTCTCGTTTATTATAAGACCGGTCCGTTACCGACTTATAGCAGGGTCAGGAACCAACCCTTGGGTAGCTATATACTATAGACCGAGGATTAGGCGTGTGAGGCGATGATCAAGACAGACTAACTCAGATTAAAGTTTATAGATTTAATTAGCCTTGAAGGGCACACTAGACAGGTAATATATACAGAATGATAATATATACAGGTTAAAGTCAGAGGTGCACATACAATTATCGATTACAGACAGAGGGCAGTTAAAATAGGCCAAGTTACCTTTGTTGCTTGGTTCTGGGCTCACATGGGAGGGCTGATGTGGCCTGACTGCTGTGTATGGATGCTCCTGGAAACGTTCTTAGGTGCCCCCTCTCCTGGATCAACGCAAGAGCCAACCCTGGCTCTGGCTTATATCTGTGAGGGGACAGCCCACGTGGCAGCCCCCTACACACCTCTGGGATGGTCTATGAACTCCGCCCACTCAGGTCAGGCAGTTTCTGATACAAACCCAAAAATGGACTATGACTCGGCAGGCCTTTGGGCACAGAACCGAGCCGGGGTACCAAAAAACCCAGCGGAGCTGCCCGACCCTGGATAAACCCACGCCTATCTTAGGCCCCCCGTAGGCCGGTTCGGATATCTCAGTCCTCAGGGGCCCCCGGGAAACCTGGGAAATAGGGTGTGGGCGTGCGGATTTCCCAATTTATGCGATATAACTCGCCATGCACCATTATGACTGGTCCCCCTATAAATCAAATGAATATGGAACAACCCGACTGGATTGGTTTGATTGCAGTCTTTGAAGCGGAAGCGGACAACATTGTTCAGTGCTAAAAAAGGGAAAGGAGAGTTTTTTCGGTGCCCCTTATCCTCGTCCAACTTCCTATGGAAGCATTTACAATGGCTTGATTCAATGAAATTGAGCTTGTCCTTGCGGGGGCACTGTGATCTGTTGTTTAGAAAGGGGGGGGGAGAGAACTTCATTGGGGGATGAAGTAAAGTGAATTCTACCTCACACCTCCCCCCTTTTGAGGGCGCTAGGGGGCAGCACCTCCCCGGTCCCCACCAAAACGCCCCCCCCTCCCCTTCTCCCGCGGGAACCCATCAGCATTCCTTTGGGTCTCGGCCCCCCCGTGGCGAATTACAAAGTTTAACTGCTGGACGACGGGCCCAGCGTAGCAACCTCCCATTGGTTCCGGGAGACCGTGTGTAGCCAGCTCAGAGGGTTGTGGTCTGCTCCACAATAAAATGCCGCCCGCATAGAAGGGCGCACCGCTGCAGGGCCACACTATCGCCAGGCATTTTTTTTTCCATGGTGGAATAGGCCATTTTTCCCTGGGCAGAAGTTTCCAGTCGGTACATAACGGGATGTTCCTGCCCCGTTGTGTCCCCTGGCGAGCACGGGGCACCGGGCCAAAGTCGCTAGCGACTTAGTCTGGGGACGGGAAAAGGGCGGCCTGAGGGCTTGGAAAGCCTCTCGCATTTTTTTGTCCAATCGACGCGGAGGGCAACCTCTTCCCTGGTAGGTCTGTCAGGCTTTGCCAGGCTACATATGTGGAACAAACCTCCTATAGTACCCAGGGGGTGCCCAAGAAGGAAATCACCGTTTCCCGCCCTGGGGGTGGGCCAGGATGTATGGCTCCACTTTTCCGGATCGGTTTAAAAGGCCCCCCCACCTACCCGTCCCCCAGGTAGGGGGACCTCACTCATGCCCAGCGGCATTTTTTCCCGGCTTGATGGTCAAGCCTGCCTGGCGGATACTCCAAGCACCTGCGTCAGGTGCGGGGGTGGTCCCCCCAGGTGGGACTGAAAAGGGCAAGTCATCCGGGTACCACCCGGGTTCCCTTCAAGCCCCTTAAACAGGGGTTTTAAACCATCCGCTGAAAAGTGGCAGGGGCATTCTTCTGCCGAACGGCATGACGGGGGGACTCGTACAGCCCCAAATGGATTTGAAAAAGGGCAGAGGTTCCCTTTGCCTCAGGGTCAGGGGGAATCTGCCAATATCCCCCCCCGATCCATGAGGTCAGGTACTTGGCCCCGGCCCAAACTAAATCAAGCAGGTCTCGAGTGGCATTGGGTACGCATCATACCGGACAGCGTTGAGCCCCCTGTAGCCACGCAGAACCGGGGGGCCCCGATCCTTCTTGGGGAAAGGACTACAGTCGGGGCCCAGGCACTTTGGACGCCTGATGACCCCCAGCTTCAGCATTCGAAATCCCTCACGCATGTTCTGCTGCACTTCGGGGGAATCGATATGCTGAACCCGGTTTGGGGGTGACCCCGGTGTCCACGGATGGACGGCTAAACCTCCTCCTTCCCGGGCACGTTATAACAATCCCAAGGGGTAGAGGTTGCCAACAGCTGGGACCGGGTCCTCCAGGAGTTTCCCAAAAATCTCCACGTCCTCTAGGATCCACCTCCCTGACCGGGCAAGCATGCCCCAAGAGGTTCTCCATCTCATTTTCCCGGGCAGGATCCACGGAAGGGGCAAATACCCCCCTCATGATCGCCTTATCATGTTCACGGGAAGGCCTTCCCCCTTTCCCCGGTCGTGGCCGGGGTGACCAGGTACTAAACCTGCGTTGAGTTGTTTGTGAAACGACATAGGGGCCTTCCCAGTTCCCTAAAACTTGCCTTAGTACGGGGGGACCGGACCCACATTTTTCTATCCACCTGGGGGGTCCTCTCACAAGCGTTCTGGTCATACCACGCTTCGGGCGGCCTGGGCCCTTTGCATATTCTGTGCGCTAGCTGGCAAAGCCTGCATTTTGTCAGGGAAGGCATGACATACTCAATGACTGACCCCCTCCGAGGTTGCAAAATCTCCTTCCCACCCCTTCACCAAACCCCAAGGGGCCCCCGCACACGTCGCCCAACAGGAGCCGAAGGGAGAAAACCCTAAGGTTTGGGGAACTTCCCGTATGCGAATACAGGGTGGGAGGTCCCGCCCCCATCCCCGCCCCGGGTTCGACCCAACATTTTAAGCATCTGTTTGGGGGTGCCATGAACCGTTCACACAGGCCATTATCTGTGGGGGGTAGGGGCGGGCCACCAGATTTTTTCACCTTATCAGCTTACACAAGGTTTCCATTAGCCGACATGAACTGGGTCCCCCGTCATGAGCTTTTCCGGGGGAAAGCCCACTCGGAAAAAAAAATCTCCATAGGCGGTGGCCACCTTGGGGGCCCGAATGGACACAAGGTAAACCCCCCGGGGTACCGAGTGGCGTAGTCTCTACCCTCATAAAACGTTTCCCCGAGCTCTGGGAATGGACACGGTCCAATAAATCCACAGCCACCCCCTGAAAGGCTCGTCATGATGGGGCAAGGATCAGTGGGGCTTTTTGGGCCTCGGCCCGCCTTCCCCACCCTCTACAGTGCCCCACAACGGCATAGGCAGCCACATCAGTCCCCCTTTGGGCCCCAGTAGAAATCTGGCCGCCTTTCCGGGCCCTTTGGATCCCTAGGGTCGCCCCACGGAATCTCTGCCAAACCCGCAACAACCCGCCCTGAAGGGATAGGGTACCACCAACCTGGGTCCAGGGCCACCCTCCGGTGAACCCGGGTCGGAACCGTCACGGTACAGCCGTCCTTGGTCCCAACCACCTGCGCGTGTCTGAGTCCAAGGGTGGGTGTCCGCCTGCTCCTTGAGAGCTTTCAGGCTTCGTCAGCCGCTAACGCTCCTGAAACTCCGCTAGACGGGCCAGAATACAAAATGCCACGTCATTGTCGGTTCCACGGGACCTATCTCCTGGCCCTCACCTCCCGCACTTACCTGGTCCATGGAGGATACCTCGGCCCCGAGGGGCCTCCTGGGTCCTGGCCCTCCCAGTGGGGGGCGGACACGGGTATGACCGCGCAACCGCTGGTGGGGCTCCCCCCCCCTCGGTGTCTATATAATCGCCATCTGCTTGGCCAACCCGGCCCTCCCCACATCCTTTTGAGGGAGACCCTGCTCTGGGGGGCCTTCCCCGGAGCCCCGCCCCACCTGCATGCTCCCCCACCACAGCTGTCTCCCCCGTCGCCCTGGCTGTGGGGGGACCCCTTTCCCCGTGGCCTTTTCCTGGGGGGCCCCGCCCCACCTGCACTCCCCCCCCACAGCGGTCTCCCCCTGTTGCCCCTCTATGCCACACCAAGGGCAACAAATCCCACCAGCTTTCTGGACACATCCTTCCCTTATCTCCCTCCACAGGATGGAGAGAAACATCATACCCCACCCACCCCTATCCCCTCAGTATGCATATTAAAAAATTGTTTGCAACATTAACACAGTGGGATGACATATCCCATTTGGGGGGAGCGACCTTGGGGGATCAGGGGCCCAAAGGGCTACCAGCCGCCCCCAATCTGTCCCTAACAAAATACTAGCCGGAAAAGTTCGGCGACCCCCCAACCCCCCCCCGCATTCCCTGCCCGGGACCCCATCCAAAAACACCTTGCCACTGGCACACCGGGCCAAAGCCTCCAATTTCCCGGAGAAGCGCAAGTCTTTCCTGGGATCATGTCCTTTGGGGACAACCGTCAGGCCGCACCACAGTCATCCCGCGCCGGTGTCCAAGAGCCCCCTGGCAACCGACCGGGATATGGGGGACTGGTTGGTAGTTATCAAGGGGGCCCTTCCCCCACCCCCACCCCCCCACAAAAACTTGGGGGGCCTTGAAAAAGGGGACTGGAAAAGGGCCTTCTCGCTGGGGACATGCAGCCTTTAAAAATTTCCCGGGTGTTTGCAAAGGTACAGAGTCGGGGGGTTTCCCCCCCAGACGTGGAAGCAGGTTGGGGGCCCCCTGGGCTTAGGGGTATGGACAACTGGCCCTGGGGCATCTTACCTCCTCTCCAGCTGGTGTGCTTCCTGGCCTCCGTGCCCGATTGTTGGGATACTCATTTCCCCGGGCTTGTGGGCGGTGGCCCCCACAGGTTTCTGGTCACGCAGGGCTGCTGGAGGTCCCTGGGGAGTTCCACAAAAAATGCTCCGTGGCGATGAGCTCCTTTAGCGCTGGAACGTGGGGATCTTTAGCCCCGAGGTCCACTGGCGACTGCCTCTGGAAGGGGGCCCCCATGGGTCGGGGGCCGCTGTCTTAGGACCTCGCTGCAAAAATCCGGACTTCTTCCTGTAAAATCCAGGTGAGATTGTACGCCGGGGTCATGCCTGCTTGATTCCCTTTGTAGGGCAGGGTGGACTCGCTGGGCAGGTCCCCGAAGATCCCAGAGCTTTACCTCTGAACGGAATCAGAAACCGAACCCCGGTCCCCAGGGACATGGTGCTGGCGGCAAATTTTTTCAAATGCCAGCAGGGAAAGGGTCCATCTCCACCTTTACCACATGGGAAAGTCCCCCCGCCCTCAACTTTGGGACCGGGGCTCAGGAGGGTCTTGACGGCCGGGGGTGGACTTGGGCCCTTTTTCCCCGCTGTATACCTGTAATTGGTGGGCACGGTACGCTGACACCCCACCCCCCCAACGTTCTGCACTCTAGGAGAGCCTTGTAGGTGTCAAGGTCCCCCAGCCCAAGCTTAGCCAGGGCAGCTTGCAGGAGAATAGCCGATTGTGACTGCCCACTGCCCACTGACCACCTGCGAGGCTCCTTAGGAGCCCGAGCTGGACTCCACCCGCCTTTATATCCATAGCCGGGCTGGGCCGACCCTCCTGGGTCCTTCCGCGTTTCCCTGGGGCCACAGCTTTGCCCTTGCACGACCAGCCCTCCTTGCAACCCTTGGGCACTTTTAAAAAAAAACCGCAAACCCGAATCACCCACAACCCTTTATCTGCACTCTGACTGGTTAGGCTGGTTAAACTTAAAACCCCAGCAGCAAAACCCCTGCTGGCAGTCCTTTGTGTTTTGGGAGTACGGAACCCCACTCACACACACATTGTCCCTTTACCCCCCCGCTCTGGGCCCCAAAATGTGACGAAAACAGCCGTCCGCCGGCCCACTGGAGGGACGACGGCCTGATTGGTGTGTATCTCGACGTTGCGCCCCCCTCTAGGGGGTGCACAAGGTAACCAGATACGTTCCACTGTTAACCCCTGCCCCGCGGCACAGGGGGACCAAAAATGCTGCCACCAATTCTCTCGTTTATTTTTAAAAACCGGGCCCCTTTTCCCACTTATACAGGGGCAGGAAACCCAAACCCTTTTGGGACTATATACTATAGACCGAGGGTTAGGCGTGTGAAAGGGTGATGACAAAACAGAAATAACTCAATTTAAAGTTTTTTAAATTTAATTTGCCTTGAAGGGGACCAACAGGTAATATAACAGAATATAAATTTTAAGGGAAAGCAAGGTGCAAACAAATTTTGGTTACAGACAAGGGCATTAAAAAGGTCAAGTTATTTTTGCTTGGTTCGGGGTCACATGGGGGGGGCTTACTGGGGCCCGGGTGCGTGTATGGATGCTCCTGGGAAAAGTTCTTAGGTGCCCCCCCTCCTGGGATCAACGCAAGAGACAACCTTGGGTCTGGCTTTTATCTGTGAGGGAAAAAACAGCCCAATGGCAGCCCCCTACACACCTCGGGATGGTCAATAACTCCGCCCCTCAGGTCAGGGAGTTTTTGATACAAACCCCAAAAAAGGACTATAACCGACTGGGCCTTTCAAGAAACCGAGCCCCCGGGGGGTAAACCCAAACAGAAACCCCTGGAGCTCCCGACGCTGGATATGAGACACGCCTATCTTATGGACCCCTAGGGCCATACTGGATATCTCAGTCCCCAGCGTCCTGGAAACCTGGAATAGGGTGTGGGTGGCGGGATTCCCTTTTTTGCGATATGAACTCGCCATGCACCAGTTTTTGAGCGGTCGCCTATAAATCGATAGAAATTCAGACAACCCGACTGGATTGGATTGATTGCTCTTTGAACTGGAGCTGGAGCTAGCTTTGTTCAGTGCTAAAATTAAAGGGGAAAGGAGAGTTCTTTTCATGCCCCCCGACCTGCGGCCAATTCCTATGGAGAGCATTTAAAGGCTTTATTACCATTTTAAAAATTTGGCTTGTTTCCTGGCTGGGGCAGCTGTGATTGACTGATTAGATAAGTTGGGGAGAGAACTTCATTGGGGATAAGTAAAGGAATTCACCCCCACAAAACAAATAAAAAATAAGACAATGTTTTATGGATGAAACCACTAAAATGGTTATACAGTGACCACATAAAACCGCTGAAAGAGAGCAAATATCACCGTACTGCTACTGACAAAAAAAAGACTAGTATTGATACCCCGCTATAACAAAATCAAACAATATAACCACTAATGACCCCATATCACCACTGCACAGGGGCAAAAAAATACCAAATACCATAAACACAATCCCACCACATAGGCCACATAATACTTCAACACCAGACCACTATCACCACTTATGAGACTGAAAATACCACAACACCATACCTAAATTCACCACCACAAGTTAAGAAAAATCCTCAACATCAGACCACTATCACCACCAAATAGTGACTGAATAATGCACAACACATTCCACCACATTTACCACCACATAGTGACTGAATAAACGGAAACCCGGGGCCCCCAATCCCCACCACATATGACTGAATAATACCTCCAAACCCAAAAACCTCATATCACCACCACTAGTACTGAATAAACCCCCACACCATACAATACAACAAATGGAGAATGGAAATAAATGAAATTTAACTTTTAATGAATAAATCCAATTTAAAATAAATGGAGCCCCTTTTAGCCCAAATGCTCCACGGCGGTTTTTAAGCACCTAAAAGCCGAAAGGGGGCCACGCAAGAACAAGTATCAAATATTGTATCCTTGTTCCAATACATGCAGTGATGCAAGAAAATACAGGGGCAGCTGATCCTATAACACCCACAACACTCGGCCTACAAAAACCTATAGCCAACCTAGGGAACCCATCCCAAAACCAACCTCCCCACTAAAAACCTTTCCATAAAAAACTGAACACTGTTTTCACCCCAAGAAAGTAATGAACGGCAACACATGACTAAAAAAAATTATACCTAAAAAACAATTAAAAACAACCCTATTAAAAGGGTATGTTGACAAAAAAGTAAAACATTTTTTGGCTCTTTGGAAGGTGAAGGGAAAAAAAATAAACGAGAAAAGGAAAAGGGTTTGGGAACTTCCCTGGAATTCTATAGAAGGTTTCAGAAACAACCTTTTTAACAAGTGATCCCCCTTTTTCCCAAACCCGGGACCTATTTTTGCATATCTTGATTTATATTTCCCTTTTGGGGAGAGTTTTTTTTAAAATTTTATGTGTTTATTAACATCATTACTTATTAATTTCGTAAACCCCCCCAAATTGTGAACCCAATATTGTCATCCTACCACTTTTTGGACACATATGCCGCACTTCCCCGGGCTGTCAACACTTTATACTAGTTTTCCAAGGAAATGGGAATCAGCTCACCTGACAATGAATGAGGGGGTTGCACGGGTAAAAAGTTCAGAAGCTCGACTTTCAAACGGGAATTTAAAAAAACAATAGGAAATCCACAAAAATTGAGTAAATATAAAAATTTAACATGCTTTCAGCTTTATTTTAATAAAGTTAAAAAACGGCATGAAGGAAAACATAGTGGCGTCTAAAAAAA
>JAODAL010058446.1:0-22084 GCA_025379985.1 Phyllomedusa bahiana
AATTTAAAAAAAAGTATATATTTTGGCGTTGAAAAAGACGGTTTTTTTTTGTCAGCACACCCAAAACAACGCTTAATTAACCCCTGGATGTAAATTGCGCAAAGAAATTGAGCCGCACAAAATAGTAGCTTGGGACTTGTTTTCAATTGCGTGTTTTCTACGCCCACACAACAAGAGATACAGTTGTAATTAACCTTTGCTTGTTAATTAGGCTACAGTAAAAATTTTATATATTTTGGCTTTAAAAACGACGGTTTATTTTTGTCAGCACACCAGCAAAACAAGCTTAATTAACCCCTGGGTGTAAATTGCGCAATAGAATTGAGTCGCACAAATTAGTAGCTTTGTAGCGTGTTACAATTGCGTGTTTTTTTACGCCACACAACAAGAGATCAGTTGTAATTAACCTTTGCTTTTGAATTAGGCTACAGGAAAAATTTATAATTTTGGCGTTGAAAAAGACGGTTTATTTTGTCAGCACACCACAAAACAACGCTTAATTAACCCCTGGATGTAAATTGCGCCAAAGAATTGAGCCGCACAAAATAGTAGCTTTGTACGTGTTACAATTGCGTGTTTTCTACGCCACACAACAAGAGATACAGTTGTAATTAACCTTTGCTTGGAATTAGCTACAGGAAAAATTTATATATTTTGGCGTTGAAAAAGACGGTTTTTTTTGTCAGCACACCAGCAAAACAACCGCTTAATTAACCCCTGGATGTAAATTGCGCAATAGAATGAGCCGCAAAAATATAAACTTTGTAGCGTGTTTACAATTGCGTGTTTTCTAGCCACACAACAAGAGATACAGTTTGAATTAACCTTTGCTTGTCAAATTTGGCTACAGGAAAAATTTAATAAAATTTTGGGTTGAAAAAGACGGTTTATTTTGTCAGCACACCAGCAAAACAACGCTTAATTAACCCCTTGATGTAAATTGGACGCAATAGTAATTGAGCCGCACAAAATGAGTATCTTTGTAGCGTGTTACAATTGCGTGTTTCTACGCCACAACACACAACAAGAGATTACAGTTTTAATTAACCTTTGCTTGAGAATAGCTACAGTAAAAAAATTTATATCTTATGTGTTGAAAAAGACGGTTTTCATTGGGGTCAGCACACCACAAAACAACGCTTTAATTAACCGCCCTGGATGTACATTGCGCCAAAGATTGAGCCGCCAACCAAATAGTAGCATTGTAGCGGTTGCAATTGCGTGTTTTTCACGCCACACAACAAGAGATACAGTTGTAAATTAACCTTGGCTTGTGAATTAGGCTACAGGAAAAAATGTATATATTTTGGCGTTTGAAGAAGACGGTTTCTTAGGGTCAGCACACCAGCAAAACAGCGCTTAAATAACCCCTGGAAGTAAATTGCGCATAGAATTGAGAGCCGCACAAAATAGTAGCTATTGTAGCGTGTTACAATTGGCGTGTTTTCTACGCCACACAACAAGAGATACAGTTTAATTAACCTTTGCTTGTGTAATTAGTCTACAGGAAAATTTATATATTATGGTGTTGACAAAGACGGTTTCTTTGGGTCAGCACACCAGCAAAACAACCTTAATTAACCCCTGGGATGTAAATTGCGCCAAAGTAAATAGCCGCACAAAAATAGTAGCTTTGTAGCGTGTTCAATTGCGTGTTTTCTACGCCCACACAACAAGAGATACAGTTGTAATTAACCTTACTTGTGAATTAGGCTACAGGAAAAATGTTTATATTTTGGCGTTGAAAAGACGTTTTTCCGTTAGGGTCAGTTACACCAGCAAAACTGCGGCTTAATTAACCCTGGATGTAAATTGCGCAATATAATTGAGCTGCACAAAATAGTAAGCTTTGGGGTAGCGTGTTTCATTGCCGTGTTTTCTAACGCCACAACAACAAGAGATCTCCAGTTGTCAAATAACCCTTTGCTTGTGAAATTAAGCTACAGGAAAAATTTATAAATTTTTGGTGTTGTAAAAGACGGTTTCTTTGGTGTCAGCACACCAGCAAAACCACGCTAATTAACTCCCTGATGTAAATTGCAGTCCAAAGAATGAGGCCGCACAAAATAGTAGCTGTGTAGCGTGTTACACAATAGCGTGTTTTCTGACGCCACACAAAAAGAGATACAAGTTGTCATTAAACCTTTGCTTGTGAATTAGGCTACAGGAAAAATGTATTATTTTGGCGTTGAAAAAGACGGTTTTCTTAGGGTCAGCAACACCACAAAACAACGCTTAAATTAACCTCTGGATGTAAATTGTGCAATAGAATTGTGCAGCCAAAAATAGTGGTATTTGTATTGTAAAAATGCTGTTTATTATTTAATGAAATACAACAGGAACGGCCTTAGATCCCACTTGGATATTGAATGTATATGCAGCTGCAGTGGAACGCACACTGGATTTCAGATCAATACCCCAAAAAACTAGAAATAGATACATTAAGAGAAAAGTCCTCTGAGACAAGCTGATACACCCCACAGAAAACGCTATATAATAATCAATTCTCAGTAAGAGCTATCAGCCGCGGCAGCACCTTCCCTGATGAAGCAACAGTGAGAGGAGTGTGCGCTCCCGCGTCGCGCCCGGACTATATAGTGCGTACCGTCACAGAATCCCGCCTGTCCTCCTGATGGCTTCCACCTCTCACAAGTCCATGCAGTCTAAAGCCCTTCTTATGATCCTCCCAGAGTCTTTTTGCCCCATGTAGCGCCATGTGCTCGCAGAGCCATTTTATCAATCAACAAGCAGCACTTCGTTCACACCCGAGTACCCCCAAAGTTCGACTACGGTTTTCCGAACCGAAGTTTTCCCTGAAATTCTAACGAATTCCTACATCGTAGCATCCAATTCGCCCATACTCTATAATATGTAATATGTGCAATGACAACATCATATATGTGTAAAGCTCGTGTTAGATACAAGGTTGAACTTGATGCTCCTATATAATGAATTGTTTTCTTGGTTGTATTTTTTCTTATGTTCGCACATTTATAATTGTGAAAAATTATTTTAAAAAATTAACTCTTTAATCCCCCCCCCCAAAAAAAATGTATTCCATTTACTCATTTCTTCATAAAAATTTTAAGCATTGTCACTGGTTTTGGGTTCATGGTGCTGTAAAAAACAGCTAGAATCCATTTCCTTTGGTACAGAAATGTGGTTTCTAACTGGTATTTCTTCGTCACAATTTTTAACAGTGGCCGAGAGGTCATTTTTCTAATTTTTGTTGTCATGGTTCTGTCCAAAACCAGCTATAATACAGGTCCTATTGTAAAAAATATGGTTTCTAACAGCCATTTGTTCTTCACAATTATCAACAGTCGCCGAAAGGTCATGTTTCTAATTATTGCTGTCAAAAACAAGTTATAATCTATGTCCTATTCCAAAAAATGTTTTTTAAAAAACTCTTTTTTTCTGGCTACTTTCATTGAGTGTTGCATGACTTGCATGGTCTTTGGGATGACTACTGGATAGAAAACATTCCTTTATAATATTGTGAATATGTTATCATTGTGAAGGCTTACTCAGCTTTAGTTGCTTTGAGACTCCTAAAAATTTCCGTAGTATTGCTGGTTGGAATTTTGTGCTTATTCAGAACCTTGACAAACATATCATCCTTCCACACTTGGTATATGTTTACAACATTTCAATCACTCTATTTGTTCTTAATTCTCTATAAATCACTTAGTTTATACTGTACATGGCCATCCTGTAGCAGTTGTACTGGCTGAGATGTACTTGTCAACTACTTAAAGAGGTTGTCAGGTTTAGAAAACCCCTTTGAAGTACTCTGTTAAGGACTTTCCTAATAGTCCAACCATTTGGCACTATTGCCAGGTTGCCATACAGTTTGTAGCTGATCACTGGGTATCCCAGTAATGGTTCACTCAGGAATCACTAAGGCTATGCCCACATGACACACAAATCCATGTGGATCCCGACATGAAAACCGAAAGTAAACCATCCCCATCGACAGCATTAAAAATACACGTTATAGTTCACAAAATGGTCGGTTTTTAAATGTAAAAATGCTTAGGATATGTTCATTCTTTGATCGCATTACACAAGGAAAACATACTGTTGAGGTCAAGAATGGATAAAATACTTGTGTAAAACGCGTCCAATACATTTGTATGCCTTTTTGGATGCAGATCAGCATCCAAAACCTCATACAGATGAATGGGACTTGTTTCTGACTGCAAATCCACCCAAAAAAAAGACCATAAATCAACATGAAATATTTGTTGAAAAGCACGTTGTCCGACACGATTTTCAACAGAGAGAATCCGACGAGAATCCGACAAGTGAATTTTACTTTCATCTAAGAACTTTCTTTGTAAAAAAAAACAAAAATCTTCTAAAAGTGGAAAACCCAATTTGTCTTGTGGTTATCATGGTTTTACAACTTCTGAGCAGGGTCTTAATGTGACCTTCGTACATTTAGCAAAAGATAATTTCTATAATTTTTCATTTCTATAACTTTTTCATCATCCTTTTATACCTTTTCCTTTCTAAATTAGCATTTGACAAAATAATAGTAATGTAGGTATGACAAAATAACCTCCAATTACCTGGCCACACACTGTTCACACTATATAAGACCCTTATTTCAGCTAGCAAGGGTTAGACAATGGAACGGTGCTCCGAGATCTGCAGGAAATTACTACTCCATTTTTTTTTCTATATGATTCAGCAATGTGTAGTGAATCTGTTCTCCTTCTCACTCTTGTGTATCTCTGCTGCCTCTCACCTTCGCAATGCCTGAGGCTCAGCACATCTCCACAATGTTTCCTCAGTAAAAGACGCCTCTTAATTAATACACAGTATGTGCAAGATGGAGACGTAATCATCGGAGGGATATTCACCCTGACTAACTCTTTAAGGCTTCTGGAAACTAAATCAGGACATTCTGCATTTTTTTGTGATATGTAAGTACTTTGTATACTTATTACTATTGTCTTATGGCGTCTTCTTTACAGCGCTCCCTCAAGTAACACTGGCCTCAGGATACAATATTTTCTCCATACAATGGTTTTTCTTGGGACATTGTATCTTGGAACCATACTCACTGTCATCTCTATAAACGCACAACTTACTCCTTGTTGTGCTGTTTCCAAATTAATATCAGAATGAACATATGTCCATTATGTCGGAAGACTGACGTCAAGTTAATTCAGAATTAAAAATCTTTATTTTGGTAACACATAAGATTTTATACAAGTTGACCTGGAGGTGTGGTAACATTATAATATTCAATATATCTTCATCAGATTAAGCCCTTGCTGGATCAGATAATGGGTAGTACAATATCACTGTGATGGTTTCCATTTTAGGCCATTAGAAAGTTTATAAACTCTGGTAAAAACCCTTTAAGATAATGGAAAGACTTACTGAATTGGTCTTCTAATATCTTATGCATTAATACCAATTCGGGGCATAAATGCTACTTTTTGAAAGAATTGAATTTCAATCAGAGTGGATCAAAGATGTACTTTAAATGGGGTTTCTGAGCAAAAAAGTGACTATAGGGATTTTAATGCTGAATGTATTTTTTGTTTATTTTTCTTATAACTGGACATCTATATGCAGTACAGTTGTTTTCAGGCTGCCAGGGCTTTCTGGTAGTGGGATTTAGCCTGAAAACAACTGTACTGCATATACTAGTGCATCTAAAAAAAAAATTTGAATATCATTGAAAATTAAAGGGGTTCTCTGGGACCATCTTTTTATTTGTTGTGCTCGCAAATGTAGTCTATTAAACCTTGTAATTCATACTGTAATGAGTCTGTACAATATATGGGTTTCTGTATTTCACTTAAATTATTGATATCAATTATCTTTTCAGTGAAATTATAATTTTTTGAGATGCAATAGTATATGCAGTACAGTTGTTTACAGAGTAAATCCCACTACCAGAAAGCCCTGGCAGCCTGAAAACAACTGTACTGCATATAGATGTCCAGTGATAAGAAAAATAAACAAAAAATATATTCAGCGTTCAAATCCCTATAGTCACTTTTGTGTTCAGAAACCCCCTTTAATGTAAATCTGTGATCC
Source organism: Phyllomedusa bahiana (assembly GCA_025379985.1). Classification (NCBI taxonomy): domain Eukaryota; kingdom Metazoa; phylum Chordata; class Amphibia; order Anura; family Hylidae; genus Phyllomedusa; species Phyllomedusa bahiana. The sequence continues at coordinate 6,061 of JAODAL010058446.1, forward strand.
ACTCTGAGTAAAATTCATGCCTGCCAGCCGCTCTAAAGAGAGACAATGTCTGTAAGAGGGCAAATGAATAATCCTACATTCTTACTGGACATCTGTACTGCATAGAGATGTCCGGTAAGAATTTAGCATTATTAGTTTTCCCTCTTACAGACATTTTCTCTCTTTAGAGTGGAATTTGGGTTAAAAATAGGTAATGCCCATCCAAAAGTGGGACACCTGGGAGGTATGCAATCTGCTCTTTGTGAAATTTGTGCAGGGATATGAAGAGAGGGTGGTAATCCAGGGAGCAGTGGTAATTACAGGCAGAGAAGAGGATACGATCCATAGTGCCCCATACTTTAAGGGAGTACAAGAATGAAGGTGGCAGGAAGTAACCATCAAGAGCAAGGTCATGAGACTGGCTGACAGAGGAGCTGCAACTTTACCCAGTATGTTCATAAGCAGTTACAGATAGCACATGATGGACGACATGTATGAACGGGGATGCCCCATTTTTGTTTTATATATCTTGTGCCAAAAAACTGTTGTATCCCTGTTCTATAGACGTATGAGTATTCGTATACCAAAACTTGCATCAGGCATGGCATTTTTTAATGCGCCAAAGATATGCTATATATATACAGTGGGTATGGAAAGTATTCAGACCCCTTTAAATGTTTCACTCTTTGTTGCACTGCAGCCATTTGGTAAGATATTTTTTTGCTCATTAATGTACACTCTGCACCCCCCCATCTAGAAAGAAAAAACAGAAATGTAGATATTTTTGCAAATTTATTAAACAAGAAAAATTGAAATATCACATGGTCATAAGTATTCAGACCCTTTGCTCAGTAATGAGTAGAAGCACCTTTTGAGCTAGTACAGCCATTAGTCTTCTTGGGAATATTGCAACAGGTTTTTCACACCTGGATTTGGGGATCCTCTGCCATTCTTCCTTGCAGATCCCCTCCAGTTCCCTCAGGTTGGATGGTGAACGTTGATGGACGCCATTTTCAAGTCTCTCCAGAGATGCTCAATTGGGTTTAGGTCAGGGCTCTGGCTAGGCCAGTCAAGAATGGGCACAGAGTTGTTCTGAAGCCTCTGCTTTGTCATTTTAGCTGTGCGCTTTGAGTCATTGTCTTGTTGGAAGAAGAACCTTTGGCCCAGTCTGAGGTTCAGAGCGTCTGGAACAGGTTTTTATCCAGAATCTCTCTGTACTTGGCCGCATTTATCTTTCCTTCAATTGCAACCAGTCGTCCTGTCCCTGCAGCTGGAATATACCCCCATAGCATGATGCTGCCACCACCATGTGTCACTGTTGGGATTGTATTGGGCAGGTAATGAGCAGTACCTGGTTTTCTCCACTGCTTACAATTAACAACAAAAAGTTAAATCTTCGTCTCATCAGACCAGAGAATCTTATTTCTCATAGTCTGGGAATCCTTCATGTGTTTTTTGCAAAATGTATGCGGCTTTTATATGTCTTGCACTGAGAAGAGGCTTCTGTCAGCACACTCTGCCATAAAGCCCCGACTGCTGGAGGCTGTAGTGATAGTTGACTTTGCAGAACTTTCTCCCATCTCCCTACTGCATCTCTGGAGCTCAGCCACAGGGATCTTGGGGTTCTTCTTCACCTCTCTCACCGAGGCTCTTCTCCCACGATTGCTTAGTTTGGCTTTACGGCTGGGTCGAGGAAGAGTTGTGTTCATCCCAAATTTCTTCCATTTTAAGATTATGAGGCCACTTTGCTCTTAGGAACCTTGAGTGCTGCAGAAATTCTTTGGTAACCTTGGCCAGATCTGTGCTTTGCCACAATTCTGTATCTGAGCTCCTTGGGCAGTTCCTTAGACCTCATGATTCTCATGTGTTCTGTCATGCACTGTGAGCTATGAGGTCTCATATAAACCGGTGTGTGCCTTTCCTAATCAAGTCCAATCAGTTTAATTAAACACAGCTGGACTCCAATGAAGGAGTACAATCATCTCAAGGAGGACTGGAAGGAAATGGACAGCATGTGAGTTAAATACAAGTGTCACAGCAAAGGGTCCGAATACTTAATATTCCATGAATAATATATTCTTAAACAAAGAAGAATGGAATCTAAAGGATGATCTGTCTCTGGCTATTAGTCTTGTGCTTTGGATTTGGATCAGTCTTATATTAAAAAATTGTAAAAAAAATAAGACCCTAACATGGACTTTACATTTGTAGGAGTTTTAAATGGGTTGTCTCAGCTTTCTGTTTTACAAAGTTATAGAAAGGGGAACATCTGCATATCACAAGGCTCTCATCTCTTTTCCCATAATGTGTTGTGATATGCAGATGCTTAGTAGAGGGCAAAAAGGCAATTCAAACTCTACACACCATTTGGTGCTCTCCTCGCCTCAAGGAGAGACATTCCCCTTTCTGAGCCACTCATTGCCTGCCACACAACCAGCCAGTATCGCTCTGCTCGGCACTGATGAGTGACAAACATCCCAAAACAGCTGTCTGCAGATGAGAGATACTGGCTTGGTTAAATATCCCTTTTGCTTTCTCAAGACCCAGTGGGTCACAAGCGAATTGAGGATTTGTTACATCCAACAGAGGGCGCTTGAGCTTCTCAGCTCCTTTCCCATAATGCCTTGTGATTTACAAAGTTATAGGCAGCTTCAGAATTGCACTTCCTGGTTATGCTGTGGGCGGGTCTATAACTTGATTGGCATATCAGCTCTGCTATTGCTAGCTGATCTTGTTACAGTGACATGAGTGCTGGAGGTTTTTAATCTGTAGTGTACAAGGCTACAGAGCTCTAGAGGTTTAAAGTTTGTCAGTAAGTACAGTAATGTAAACAAGCTCTTGTCTTTCATGATAAGGATCACAGCAGGGAGTAACCTCACTGCTAACTGCTACAGCCTGTAACAGCAGAGCTATGTGGCTGGTAACTAGGAAAGCTTCTGTGCAAAAGCAGGAGATAAGATCTGCTCCTAACACTAAAGAGAAGCAAAATCAGAACAGCAATATATTTGGCAAGACTCTTTGCCTACATATTTAAAGCTAATCAATAAAACAGGAATGCCCTTTAAGGAATTAACTCACCTCTTAGTGTCATTCTGGTTCTTGCATTGCTCCAGGCTTGCATTCCTCCTGCCATGATATTACTTCCAGTACAAAGTCACTTCAGGTTTCCCTTGGGTACCCACAGGTATTGGCAGCCAGACATGACTTTGGATGGGAAGCATGATAGACACTATCACTTTTCATGATGAAGGGGAATCATCGAGAAACCAGAGGTGATGCCTCGATGGGACATCCTGAATTTTTTTTTTTTGACAAACCAAACAAGGGCCTGTTTGGACAATACTGCTAGCTATGAGTGTAATATAATGTACTTTCATGTGATTACAGTTCATTCTTTATGTTCTTTTTGAAATCTCCACAGGCCTCTGCCTCATTTTTATAGATATGTGTTGGCTTTCAGATTTGCCATTGATGAGATAAACAAGAGCCCTTATATTTTACCAAATCTAACTTTGGGATACCATGTATATGACTCTTGTAACCATCCGAATAAGGCAACAGACAGTGTTCTGCAGATCTTATCTGGTCCAGGAAACACAATTCCTAATTACTGCTGGAAGGACTTTGGTCACTTGATTGGTGTTATTGGAGATATGAATCCAGATATATCTTTACATATCTCACAGATATTAAGTATTCATGGATATGCACAGGTGAGTCATATTGTCATACAGCCAATTTGAAACATTTTGGCCTAATTTTAAAGGGGTAGTCTCACTGTGCTGTTTCTCAGAGCCAGAAGCAACTTCAGATTAACGCTTCCTCCCCTTCCTGGTTAGGCTGTGCTCAATACAGAGGTTTTACAAGTGAAATGTTAGATAATGTAAAGGTTACGGCTTGCTTAAAAATGCTGATAAGAAGTAACTATTCATAGTGTTTTATGATTAAAAGTATATTGATTAGAAGTAACCAATTGTATTGTATTATCATTAACCAATTGTATTGCAAATCAAAAGTGTGAAGTAATGATGAAGTGCTTAGCATATCAGCTGAAGTTGTCTGTTAAGAGCTGGCCCTGTGAAACAGCATGATAAGAACTCCCCTATATTACTTCATATAAATTTAGCTGCAGCAATTCCAGATGAATAACATACAAAAAAAAGTTTAAACAACTCTCATAATTTTTACTCTAACAGTTTTTTTTGTTATTTAGATCAGTTATGGTACCGCAGATCCTCTATTAACTAGCTCAAAGCTCTACCCTCCATTCTTCCATGCACTTCCCAATTATCAAACCCAATGTCTGGCCATCGTTCAATTACTCAGACATTATAACTGGACATGGATCGGTGTTATTACATCTGATGATGAAGTTGGTGAAAAGCAGAGCCAGGAGTTGAAGACCATGGCTGATCGTTACGATATCTGTGTCGAATATATTATTAAAATTAGTGAAAAAATACTGTACGGAATACAAAATAAAATTATGGACATTGCAACTTCCCAAGTTGTGGTCATTTGTGGTAAAGTTTCACTGTCAATTGTTTATTTTTTACAAGTACAATGTAGTAATGCTAATGAGAAGACCTTGATTGTACCGGCAGGGTGGATAGCGACAAGGCAAAATTACAGGAAACGTAAATCTCCACTTCATGGAAGTCTCCTATTTTCACCCCCCTCTAAAACATTTCCAGAATTAAAAAAATACATCCAGGATATGATTCTAGAAAGTCGTCCAAACGATATGTTTATGGAATACCTTCTGGCATATTATTTCCACTGCTTAACATCAGATCCGTATCTGAATACAATGTTCCACTATCAGTATCAAACCCGACTTGAAGAATGCAACAGAACTTTTTTATTAGGTGAACTGGTCAGTTACATATTCCAATCTGACGACTTTCAAGTTACTTATCTAGTGTACAAATCTGTCTATGCCATGGCTCATTCTCTAAATGATGTACAGATATATATTTTAAATAGAACCAAAAAGAGCTACAGAGAAAGACACACATTCATAAAAAATGTAAGACATCTGTTTTTTCAGTTTTAAAGTATGGGTGTGCAATTCATTTATATGTTCAAAATAAAAATTTGTTAGCTTCTTTTAGTTTTTGCTAAATATTTAAGTAAGCTTTTAATGAACTATTCAGAGATTTAGGAATATTGGTAAAATGAAGTTATTTGTTGTGGTTCAGATGTGATTGGATTTTCCAAATCAAAAAGCAATTGAAGGTAAAGATATCCAGGGTTTATTTCAATGCAAGCATTGAGAGACAATATCAATATACAGCAAAGCATATACCAAAAACACCTACCTGCTCCACTAATGTTCCTGACTTTATAGTTCATAAACCCTCGTTCTTCAAGAATATACCAGCCAATCTATGTAAAAAGTGATGAAGCAAACTGTTTTCTATTCGTTAGTTTAAAGCAAGCTAATGCATATGCAGAATAGTCTATATCTCTGACATATTACTACTTGAATAGAGAAAAGGATCTTGCTCGTCTGTTTCTTAGGAGGTAAGATGTCATCTCTTGCTAAAGTCTATTCATTCAGACCATATGGCTATAAATTATTAGGATTCAAGTTGTCCATGGTGAAAGAGGCCCCAGCACTTAAGTCTCACATTCATTTCCAATTACATTTATGTATACCTCTAATCACTACATACTGACAGAGAACAAAGAACTATTACAAAGAATATAGAAATCACATACAGTATGAATAGAGTTATTAAATATTACTCTCACATTGTCATCACTAAATTATATTATTTTGTAAGCATAATGATAACTTTAAAATTTACATATATTCAAGCTAGTGAACGTAGCTTGGAATGGCAACAGGCCCGGACTGGTAATCTGGCTGACTGGGCAGATGCCCAGTAGGCTATGCAGTAAGTGGGCCAGTAGGTTTTCAACATTAACCCTTCCACTTGTCTTCAGCAGTGATCCATACTCTAACCCCCTTACACCACCAAAGGTTCTTATTGTTGTGTTTATTACAATTCTCTTCAGAGGGAACACACTGTGTATTATATAATTTATTTCTATGGCTAGAGTGTCATATATAATATTGGGGGTTCAGTGCGTAATGTCATTAATTTTTTATTAGCACAGTGTGTAAAATAATTAATTTTGTGGGATAGTGTCTAACAATTAATTTTGGAGGTGCAGCATGCAATATAATTTTGGAGCTACAATGCTCAAATATAATTAATTTAATAAATTTTTGGTGCTACAGTGTCTAATACTAATTTTGGGGGGTAGTGTTTAATAAAATGGCATACAGTATATAATAAAATTAATTTCTGGGGGTACAGTTTAAATTATAATTCATTTCAAACAGTACAGTGTATAACAATTTTAGGGATACTGTATGTAATATATTCACTGTTATGGTTGCAGTGTCTCAATTTTGGCTGGCACAGTGTCTAAAATAATTAATTTCAGTGGTAGAGAGTGTGAGATAATTAATTTCTAGGGCACAGTGTGTGATAACATATATTGCAACTGTGAAATTAATTCTATCATTGAAGGGGTTGTCCCATTTATTTTAATAATTTTTTTTCAATGCTGATGGCCTAATAAAATAAAAAGTTTATACTCATCTATCCTCTCACTTCAGATCCAGCACTGCCACATACTCCCCCTCCACTGTTCTGTTTCTGCCTAGCTGCAATCACGACCACCATCAGAAATGTCATAGCCCTATACAAAGAGTCTGTCCCCCTATCCCAAAACAAAAAATAGTAGGATGAGCAAGTAAAAAAAATTAAATTGCATAATTTTTTGGAGGTTTAGTTTTGTTGAAGTTTACGCTGTATGATTTAATTGACATGTTTTCTTTTTTCTGTTGGTCATTACATATGTAAGGGACCAAAAATCTACCACCACATTATCATTGTATGTCACCACTATATAGTTACTAAGTCCATCATAATATTACTGACCAAACAAGTATACCATGACGAATATAAAAATAACAATATACAAAGACTAAACAATACCATCACAAATCAGTACCATATGGGGACTAATATTATAGTACAGTTACTGACCAAATCAATATATCAAGACCAATAACTACAATGTACACAGAGTAAATTAATTTTTTATTATTATAATTTATTTTAGAGCGCCATTAATTCCAGGGCGCTGAACATTCAAGGTTACATACATAACGTAAGTCAAACAAGTACAATGGTGACAATATGTGACTAACAACTGGTACAGAGGGAAAGAGAACCCTGCCTGTGAAGGCTTACAATCTACAAACTAATACCACCACACATCACTACCATATGGTGACTAATACCATTGTACTGTTACTGACCAAATCAATATATCAAGACCAATAACAACAATATACAAAGACTAAATAATACTACCACACATCACTACCACATAGTGACTAATACCACCATACTGTTACAAATCAATATACCAAGACTAATAATATCAAAAACCATATACAAGAACCAAATAATACAGACACACCATAACCAAATAATACAGCCACACCATAAGTAAATAATACCACTGCATCATCACCACATATCAACACAATAAAGTGACTGAAAAATACCATCCTACTTATAGAATATAAACCATTACACTAAGACCAATATTACCAACTTACAGTGACCACATAGTTGTAGACATAGTGTGTACAGGCTCTGCACACATATAAGTGATTATAGTGCAGTAACTCACAAGTGACGTCTTCTCTGATGGGAGTCATTCACTTTCTTTTTTTTCTTATCCATTTGGTCCAGACCTCCATGTTGACTGCTCCACTGGCCAACACCTTTCATGTCTATTGAAATATATATTTTATCAACGTCATTAAAGGAATGTTCCTATCTAAAACATGTACAACCTATCCAATGGTCCCTCACCACTCTAAAATGTACTATCCAGTGAATAGTTGTGGATATGAGTAGTTTTAGGCTGGAATACTCCTTTAATTAAAGCCACAATGTCTCAGCAAAATAATAACATGTTAAACGGGGCATTACATTTTCTTTTGTGGTAGGTTTCCTTTACAACATATTTAAAATTCTTTTTTATAAATTAAGATCTGACTTTCACATTTCTTAGACTTTTATTTTGAAATTGAAATTCAAAAACTTACCTGAGATTAAATCAACATTTTACTAATTTTTATTACTAAAAATATCGATAGCTTAATGTATTTATATTCTGGTGTTCATTAAGTAAACAAGCAATACAAAATTATTGATGTATAAAATAAGTAAATTACATTTGTGGGCAAAAAATGACAAAAATGTTTACTAAATTTATTCTGTCCATTAAAATGTATTTGTGATGTATCTTATGTATTGTCATTTTTGTTTTTTTAGTTCTTAAGAAGAGTTGCTTTTAAGGACCCTACTGGAGAACATGTGCATTTTAATGAGAAAGGAGAAATGACCACTTCCTATAATATCTTTAGTGTGGTAGTTTATCCAGAGGGGAAAATTTTTCTCAGATATACTGGAACTTTTAATGCATCATCCCCAGAAGGAAATGAGCTTGTTGTCAATAATAATAATGCAACTTTTTGGAAGAATGGGAAAGTAAATATTTTTGTTTCCATATAAGAAAACATTATTTATTATGATTACTATTTTTAATTTTCTAATTAAAAAATTTAAAGTTAGTGTAATGTAAAATCACCACTATGGGCTGATTCACACGGCATTTTTTGAGTCTTATTTTTGGTGTATTGCACGCCGAGTACGTCCTTAGTTAAGTGCCAAAACTGCCTGTAGAACAATTTCCATTGACTACAATGTAAAATCCGCATCATAATTCAGAGTATTTTTCGGTGCATACTGTCCACGCCAACAAAGAATTGACAGATCAATTCTTTAAGGTATTTTCTGTGGCAATAATAATACAGTATAGGAGGCAGGAATCTGGCAGTCCATGTCGTTTCCTTATTGAAGTTCTGGACTTGCAACAAGACTTTGTGTGAACATCACCTTCCAAGATATAATTCAATCATTGTGGTTACCTATGTGTATTTGATTTTCTTAGCCTAACCAAGCATGTATATATTCAGGAAGGAAGGAAGGAAGGAAGGAAGGAAGGAAGGAAGGAAGGAAGGAAGGAAGGAAGGAAGGAAGGAAGGAAGGAAGGAAGGAAGGAAATATAGGGCCACTTGTATGAAAACTGTCTAGGTTTAAGACTTTCTTTGTTGCCCATAGTAACCAATCAGAGCTCAGCTGTCATTATTTCAGAGCACTATATGAAATAAAAGGGGAACTGTTATTGGTTGCTATGGGCAATAAAGAAAATCTTAGACCAAGACAGTTTTGATCCCATAGAATATAATGGAATGAAATATGAAATTAATAAGGAAAGGGGCAATTAAAAATATATGGGATAGGAAGAAAGCACAAAGAAAAAGAAGAAAACATTAAACAGAGAAAGAAGATGGGGGCATGGGTAAGGGAAACAAAGCTTATGACAGATAAGAAAGTACATATGGAGTAAAGTTGGAAGCCAGAAGGGAACTTAGGAGGAAAAAATAAGGACTACATTAAAAAAATGAAAAATTATGGTTGAGAGAATTATAAAAAAAGTAGAAAAGAGAAAAAATAAGAATAAAGGATGGATTGAAACATAAAATGGTGAAGGAAGAATGTAAATTAAAGAAGAAAGGATGAATGGAAAACATATGGGATAGGAGAGGAGGAAAGAAAATAAATGGGTTAGACATGTATAGAAGAAAAGATAGGATGTAAAGAAAATATGTCTTGAAATAGAATTATGGGAGTCAAAATATCAGAATTAAAGACGAAAGGAAACATTTAGGGAAGGGTAAGGGCCCATTTACACAGCAGAGGACAAATACTGGTCGGTTTATCTGATTGATATTTGTCCAGTTTGTGTGCCATCCTCACGGCCGCAGGGGGATGGCTTTTCTCCATGATGAGCGGAGAAAAGCCCTCCCCCTTCACATTCACTTGTTCATATTCCGTCTGAAAACCGGACGGAAGAATGAACATGCAAAATGTTTTTCAGTCGGCAGGCGGTTTGAAAGACCACCGGGCGGAACACCCGTGCAATGGGGACTGCTGCACAGGTTTTCCATAGAAGCCCGGTGTGTTCGTTTGCGGACAGTTTTTCAGACAGTCTGCAAACCCATGCCGTGGGGACATGCCCTAAGAAGGAAATCTATATAGGAAATATAGGGAGAAATATAACAGAAGGGTATTCCTATATGATGGGGGTGACAGATAGGGTGACAGGAAGAAAACAGACAGTGAGCCTTAGTGCTAGGCCCCCAAAGCTGTCCTTGCCTACTCGCTTGCCCAACCCTAAGCGGTTGGCAACAAATGGATGACGGTCCCTTTACTAGTTAAGTGAAACAATTGACAACGCAACACAGACAAATGGAGAATAGTTGGGCAGCAATGGGTCAAAACTGGAGAAATCAAATCAGTGCGGAGATGGCAGGTAAAGAGCAGAGGTCATAATGACAGGCAAAGGGATCAGAAAACTGAGCAATACAAAAGAATGTACAGTGCCAGCTCAAACCAAAAGAGACTATCACAAGCAATGACCCAGAGACCAAATTGTGTACTTAACAGATGTCAAAGTCCCAATCCAGCACGTGATTGACTAGGTTCCCTGACATCCAACCACACAGAACTCAGGTTTGCAGGGAAAAAAGATGAGTGGTAAAGGCAAATGTCATTCACCACTCAGCTAAACTATCTGAAGCTCAGCACTAGGGTTAGAAGAGGGGTGTGGTGAAGAACCTGTCAATCACTACATAGCAGGCAGGACTCAGACTGAGTTTAGGCTAGCACCAAGAAATACACACAATTCGGCACCGAATCATGGCCAAAAGCACAGTCACTGCCACACACCACAGGCAGAGGACTGTGATGTAAACTGAACAAAGATAGTAATTACAGTGCCCTCCCCCCTTTTATAAGGGGCCACCGCACATCAATATATCTACCAGGCTTGAAAGGGTTCAGGTGATGGAATAGTTTGCTGGGACGCAAACAGAGACCCACGTCCGCTTCTCAGGACCATAACCCTTTCAATAAACGTGATACCGGACAGAATTCTGGACCAGACATTAATCCAGAATACCTTTTTCTACCTCAAATTGTAACTCACCCTGGACAACAACTGGTGCTAGTGGGTTAGGCAGGGGTAACACGGGAGGAACATACTTCTTCAGCAGAGATTTGTGAAAAACATTATGTATACAGAAAGCACTAGATAGTTGTAGCCTGAAAGAGACTGGATTTATAACTTCCGTAATATCACACGGACAAATGAAACGCGGAGCAAATTTCCCTGACGGAACCTTAAGGCGCTGGTTCTCCATTGTTAACCTAACCTGATCCCGCATAATCAGGACCTACGGACCATCTTTTGTTGGCATAATGCTTTTGGTTGTCTTGAGCTTTAACGAGGTTCTGAAGAGCATGGGCTCAGACTGTGTACAGTCATTTGTAGGTAAGTTCAATGGTGCGTTTGGTGGACTCTTAGACAAGACAAGACGAGAAACAAGGGTTAAAAATGTAGTTGCAGAAGAATGGTGACATTTTACTGGATGATTTCACTCTGTTGTTAATTGCAAATTCAGCTAATGGTAAAAACTGCCTCCATTTCTCTTGGGTATCAGAAACATAACATCTTAAAGAGTTTGATTTATCCTTTCTGTCTGTCATTAGTCTCCAGAGATACCCAACATTATTTCTTTCAAAACCTAGATAAAATTGGACCCCTTGATCACCCATATCTCATGATTAATTAACAGTGAATCCAAAACCTTAGCACTAGGCACAAGATTGTACATTTTGGAGAATCTATCAACGACTACCCAGATCACAGTTTTACTATGAGACCTGAGTAAATCTTTTTTTTGGGAAGACGAAGTGAATGGAGAAGGTCCTTGTGTAACCTCCTGGGCATCTTTGCCCTGGCACATGCTTAACAGTACGACACAAATTCATGAACATCCTGAGACCACAAAGGCCACCAAGTTTTAGGGCTTGTGATAATGTGAGAGGTTCAGGACTCAAATAGTGAACCACAGCGCTAGGGCTCCCAAAATTGTTGCAGCCTACTTACCGGCCTGACTCTAAATGGTCAGCGACAACTGAACAACGCTCCCTTTACTAGTTGAGTGAAACGCTTAGAAAAGCATGACAGACAAACACAATAGAGAATATTTGGGTAGCAATGGATCAAAACCAGAGATGGCAAATCAGTACAGAAACAGCAGACAAAGAACGAAAGTCAGAAAGTCAGGCAAAGGGATCAGAAAATTAAGCCATACACAAGACTATAAAGAGCCTGCTCAGGCCAAAAGAAATTATCACAAGCAATAACCCAGAAACCAAGTACTTAAGGGATGTCTGCGGGTTATTGGACCGTTCCTCTGACATCAAACCACACAGAACTCAAGATGGCAGGGAAGAAAGATGAGTGCTGAAGGCAAATGTCAATCACCACTCAGCTAAACTATCCGCAGCACAGCACTAGGGCTAGCAGAAGTAAACAGATTGTTGTGGTGAAGAACCTGTCAATCACAAACAAAGCAGACAAAAGAATCAGACAGTGCTTAGGCTAACACCGAGAAATACACACAATTCGGCTCTGAATTATGTCCAAAAGTGCAGTCTCTGCGGAACACCACAGGCAGAGGGCTGTGCTGTGACCTGAACAGGCATAGTCATGACACCCTAAGTCTCAATTCATTTAGCGCTTTCTAAACTGAAGTACAGTCTCCCAATTTCTCACCCTTAAAAGAAAGTTTTGGACTTTCCTTGTTGGATTGCCGGATTGTGGCCTATGAGGAGTCACCACTTGGTAGCAGGTGTACTAAGGGAATTGCAACTTACTCAAGTGCGGAGCCACAAGTCATCGCCAAGAGAGTAGTCATGATGCAACAAGCTGGTTGATGAGACAAAGACATAGTCAGGGGATGGCATTTGGCATTTTTTGAAGCAACATAGTACATCAAAAGAACAGAAAAATGTTAGTCGGTTTTCCAAGCAGGGAAAGGGGAACAACAATATCTGCTACTCTTATGGCTCCACCCGATGAAATCCTGGGACACTTGAAACCTCATATGAATTAAAGTGATTCCTTCCTAACCATATCCACATGAGATGATTGCATGTGGTTATAATCCATAGATAATGGTTAGGCAGAAGGAATCAGCAAGTTACTTTAAACTTATGCAAACACCTATCGGGGTAATTGGTAGGAGCCCCCGATATGGCCCAAGTTTTTCCAGGACAACCACATCTCTGAGATCTCTGGTAAAATTCCTTTGAAGCTGTCTATGGTTGATGTCTGAGCATTTTTCCATCTACTTTTCTGCCCAAGGATTGTTTGGAATGGGGAATGTCTGGAGGAAACCAAAAGGTTCCTGCCTCGATGGCTGTAGCTTGATGTAGGAGACATGGTGTAAGGAAAAACAGGTTCATTAAAGTGTTGTTTCAGCCTGGTCAGTAAAGTTCATGGGTGAGTTTGACTCCCAGGTGACTTGAAAATAGGGAGGTAAGGGCCCAAGACAAACCTTATGTCAAACTTCAGGAGATGCAAATCATTATCCTCTCGGAGAGGATAAGGTATCAGTCAGGGAGTGTTGTGTGAATTTGGTGGTCTTGCTGAGTGTTAGTTGTTGAAGTCTACAGCTATGATGTGGCAACTGCATCCCCCCAAACAACAATCCCATGCCATCAACTGAAAGGGTAATGTATAATCCCATGCCATCTACCGAAGGAGAGATGTTTAATCGAATGCCGTCATCTGAACAAGTAACGTTTAATCCCATGCTGTCTACTGATCGGGTAATGTATGATCCCATGCCGTCTAATGAACATGTTAGATAAAAACCCCAAAACCGTTGACAGAAAGTGTAAAACGGGGAAGGGAACTTAAAATGTCTATTCACAAATGCTAGAAGTCTTGCAACCCAAATGGGGTAACTTGAGGCGCTAGTTGTAGAGGAGCTGATTGATGTGGTAGGTATTGCTGAAACGAAACATGGCTAGACTCCTCGCATGATTGGGCGGTCAACCTTCAAGGTTTTAATCTATTTAGGAAAGACAGAGCAAACAGGAGGGGTGTGTCTGTATGTAAGCAGTGATATAAAGGCAAATGTGAAAGAGGAAATACAGGGCTGAGTAGCTAATGATGTGGAAACATTGTGGGTGGAAATACAATGGGGGATTAATGCAGAAATTATTTTTGGTGTAATCTATAGACCCCCGAACATCACTGAGGAGATAGAAGAACAGGTGCATAATCAAATGGTGCGGGGCAGCACAGGCAAAGGGACAGTGTAATAATAGGTTGATTTTAATTTCCAAAGGGATTGACTGGGTCACGGTTCTGCATCAGCTGAAAAGGGAAGGAAGTTCCTCAATCTGTTAGAGGATAATTTTATGGGGCACTAGAAGTGATGCTCTGTTGGATTTGGTACTTTCTAACAAAGCAGAACTTGTTGGAGCGGTCAGGGTTTCTGAAAATCTTGGTAACATTGACCACAATATAATTCATTTTAGCATAAACTGGAAAAAAAAAAAAGCAGAGAGGGAAGGAAAAAAAATTTATTTTAAAGGGCCCAAAATTTTTCCCTTATTGGGGGATCAATCTGGACCTAGACTGGACCTATAACAAAATGAAATAGAAGCCAAATGGGGGAGTTTTAAAATTCTTTGGGGAAATGTATTGAAAAAATTATTCCATGGGTAACAAGTATAGTGACTAAAACAAAACCAAATGGCTTCTCCCTTTCGTTAAGAGGGAAATAAACAAAAAAAAAGGGCTTTAAAAAAAAATAAGCAAGGGTGGGCATCACCCTTTTGAAAATTACAGAAGCAAATAAATCTGTAAAAAAGGAAAAGCATTTAAAATTAAAAAATTAAAGGCGGTTTCCAAAGGGGACACAAGACAAACCCCAAAAAATTCTTTAAGCAATAAATCCAAAAAAGCCGAGTCAGAGTAAGTAGGACCCTTAAAAACCGTGAGGGGTGTGGTCACGGTGACCAAAAGAAGGCGGAGGTACTAAATGGGTTTTCTTCGCTCAGTATATACTTCAATGAGTTTAGTAGTTGATGGGGGTGGGCCAAGTGCAGTGTAGTGGTGCCAGTGAAAAGAAAAGTAGCCCCCAAAGGGCTATCCTGTCCTTGTGGGGGTTCAAAATTTTCTTAAAAATAAAAAGGGGTTTTCCCGAGAAAGAATTTCACAACTGCCTTTCTGCTTTGAAAGTGCTTTTTGATTTTATCCAAAAGGTTTTTTTTATACCACTTTGCAAAAATTTGGTATGAAAACAACAGTTCTGGCTGTGATGTCATTTGGCACTCCTTTCTATGGCCACTCCCCAGCTTAGAATGTCAAAACCAGGGTCTTTTGACTGGCGCCATCTTTGGGTTACGGGCCAAACAAACAAACAGGCGGGCCCTTTTTTTTAACACATTAATGACAAAAAAATACTACGCTTTTTCATGCTGTACATATAATTGTGCCCCATTATGTATAAAATAAATATTTATTGGAAATTATACTAACTAATCATTAAAATAGAGACAAAAAGGACACACTATATAACTTTGTTTCCCCCCCACAAGAGTCCCCCCTTGAGGTTTTTTCCATTTTATCTCTCCCCTTCCTCTTTCCCTATTCCTTTTCCCATTCTTGTCTTTTGCGGGAAATACCTGCCCGCAAGGGGGGCCCCGTAGTCCCCGATATGCCTAGCCACCCCCACACTTCTTGGTCTAATTTTTTGATGAGCGTGCATTGCAGAGGGGGGATTTACTTTCCAAGCACTTCTGACGCAATGGGGTTTTCATGGAAAAGTTTTTAATGTCAACATCATCTAGGGTCGGTTTGGACAGCTGAAGAGTGGGTATGTCCGTCATCAAGAGGCCAGGCCCTGGACAACTGTTCACATGATGGGATTAGTCTGGTCCAAGCTTTCACAAAAAATTTCCTCAAAAAAAGGGGGAACACAACAACAATTAATAAGTATTTGCCCAAACAAAAAATC
>JAODAL010058447.1:0-22084 GCA_025379985.1 Phyllomedusa bahiana
AATTTTGTTTGTAGCTTTAGAGGGAGGAGTGGCAGCCTCCATTTTGGTGTTTTGCACTCCACCCACCTTCACAGGCTTTTAAATCAGTGCAGTGTACTTGGAAGTTGATTCCTTCACTCCCAGGATTATGGCGGTATGAACAGGACCCAAACGAGAGGTAACAATAGTGGAGGAACCACCTGCCTGAGGTCCTGTTGAAGTTCGGAGGTGGCTTAAGCAGTTTTGATCAAAAATGTGAACTGAGAACCTCAAGTTTTTTCATGTATTCCAGATAGCAGAAATGCTTTTCCAAAAGTTCATATGTCCCCTTTGATAGCTTCTTTAGTTGATAGTGTGATACTGATATTGTAATGTGTATGAATGTATGTAAGCAGCCTAATGAGTGTATGAGAATCTGAATGTGTGCGAATGTATGTAAGCAACCTAATGAGTGTATGAGAATCTGAATGTGTGAATGTATGGAAGCAACCTAATGAGTGTATGAGAATCTGAATGTATGAATGTATGTAAGCAGCCAAATAAGTGTATGATAATCTGAATGTGTGAGCAAATGTATGTAAGCAACCTAATGATTTTATGAGAATCTGAATGTGTGTATGTAAGCAACCTAATTAGTGTATGAGAATCTGAATGTGTGTGTGAATGTATGTAAGCAACCTAATGAGTGTATGAGAATCTGAAGTGCGAATGTATGTAAGCAACCTAATGAGTGTATGAGAATCTGAAGTGCGAATGTATGTAAGCAACCTAATGAGTGTATGAGAATCTGAATGTGTGAAAGCCAACTAATGAGTGTATGAGAATCTGTGTGTGTGAATGTATATAAGAAACCTAATGGGTGTATGAGAATCTGAATGTGCGAATGGATGGAAGCAACCTAATGAGTATATGAGAATCTGTGTGTGTGAATGTATGTAAGCAACCTAATGAGTGTATGAGAATCTGTGTGTGCAAATGTATATAAGCAACCTAATGAGTGTATGAGAATCCGTGTGTGCGAATGTATGGACGAAACCTCATGAGTGTATGAGTTTCTGAATGTTTGTGTGTGAATGTTTCTAAGCAACCTAATGAGTGTATGAGAATCTGTGTGTGCGAATGTATGGAAGCAACCTAATGAGTGTATGAGAATCTGAAAGTGTGAATGTATGGAAGCAACCTAATGAGTGTATGAGAATCTGAATGTGTGAATGTATGGAAGCAACCTAATGAGTGTATATGAATCTGAATGTGTGTGCGAATGTATGGAAGCCAACTAATGAGTGTATGAGAATCTGTGTGTGCGAATGTATGTAAGCAACCTAATGAGTGTATGAGAATCTGTGTGTGTGAATGTATGTAAGCAACCTAATGAGTGTATGAGAATCTGTGTGTGCGAATTTTATGGAAGCAACCTAATGAGTGTATGAGACTCTGAATTTGTGTGTGAGATTGTTTCTTAGCAACCTAATGAGTTTATGAGAATCTGTGTGTGCGAATGTATGTAAGCAACCGAATGAGTGTATGAGAATCTGTGTGTGCGAATGTATGGAAGCAACCTAATGAGTGTATGAGAATCTGTATGTGTGTGTGTGAATGTTTCTAAGCAACCTAATGAGTGTATGAGAATCTGTGTGTGTGTGTGAATGTATGTAAGCCACCTAATGAGTGTATGAGAATCTGCATGTGTGTGCGAATGTATGTAAGCCAACTAATGAGTGTATGAGAATCTGTGTGTGTGAATGTATGTAAGCTACCTAATGAATGTATGAGAATCTGAATGTGTGTGAATGTATGTAAGCAACCGAATGAGTGTATGAGAATCTGTGTGTGCGAATGTATGGAAGCAACCTAATGAGTGTATGAGAATCTGAATGTGTGAATGTATGGAAGCAACCTAATGAGTGTATATGAATCTGAATGTGTGTGCGAATGTATGGAAGCCAACTAATGAGTGTATGAGAATCTGTGTGTGCGAATGTATGGAAGCAACCTAATGAGTGTATGAGAATCTGTGTGTGAATGTATGTAAGCAACCTAATGAGTGTATGAGAATCTGTGTGTGCGAATGTATGTAAGCAACCTAATGAGTGTATGAGAATCTGAGTGTGTGACAGTAAGTAAGCAACCTAATGAGTGTATGAGAATCTGTGTGTGCGAATGTATGTAAGCAACCTAATGAGTGTATGAGAATCTGTGTGTGCGAATGTATGTAAGAAACCTAATGAGTGTATGAGAATCTGTGTGTGCGAATGTATGTAAGCAACCGAATGAGTGTATGAGAATCTGTGTGTGCGAATGTATATAAGCAACCTAATGAGTGTATGAGAATCTGAATGTGTGTGTGTGTGAATGTTTCTAAGCCACCTAATGAGTGTATGAGAATCTGTGTGTGCGAATGTATGTAAGCCAACTAATGAGTGTATGAGAATCTGTGTGTGTGAATGTATGTAAGCAACCAGGGGCGTAACTACCGGGGTAGCAGGGGTAGCAGTTGCTACGGGGCCCCTGCGGCTTAGGGGGGCCCCGGGGCAGCTGCTACTGCTCCGCTACCCCGGAAAATTGCCGCCCCTGGGCCCGCCGGCAGTTATCTTAACTGTTCTCTTCGGGGGCGGGGCGCTGCGGGGCCCAGCGCATACTCCTCTGAATGCCCGGGCCCCCCGGCCCGAACAACAGAGGCAGCCTGCTCGGTAGTAGCAGGACGGAACGCCGATCGCTCCGCTCTGTTACTTCCCCTGCCGGCCCTCTGTGGCACGTGGGTGCGCGGTGACGTAACATCCCCGCGCCGCCCGCGCTGAGCGCGAGGCTGCAGGGAGAGCAGCAGAGTGGAGCATCGGGGGAGCGTGGACCGAGGTGAGTAGTTGCTTCCTTATTTTATCTACCCATTAGCCTGCCTATACCCCCCCATATGCCTGGCCATAGCCCCCATATGCCTGCCTATAGCCCCCATATGCCTGCCTATAGCCCCCCATATGCCGGGCCTATACCCCCCATTTCCCCTCCCCTATAGCCCCCCCATATTGCCTGCCTTTTAGCCCCCATATGCCTACCTATACTCCCCCAATATGCGTGCCTATAGCCCCCATATGCCTGCCTATAGCCCCCCATATGCCTGCCTATAGCCCCCATTTGCCTACCTATAGCCCCCCTTATGCCTGCCTATAGCCCCCATATGCCTGCCTATAGCCCCCCATATGCCTGCCTATAGCCCCTATATGCTTGCCTGCCTATACAGCCCCCTATATGCCTGCCTCATACAGCCCCCTATATTCCTGCCTATAACAGCCCCCATATGCCTGCCTGTACAGCCCCATATGCCTGCCTCTACACCCCTATATGCCTGCCGTAAAACCCCCACAAGCCTGCCTGTATACCCCAAAAGCCTCCCGGGTCTACTTATAGGGGCCCCTTTAGCTACCTAAACCCTACCTATATGGCCCCTATAGCCAACCCTAACCCTGTCTACCCGTAAAGGCTCCCTATAGCTTTCCTAAACCCCGCCTGCCTATTTGGGCATCTATAGGCTACCTAAACCTTGCCTATTTGGGGTCCCATATATCCTATCTAAGCCTGCCTGCCTAAATGGACCCATATAGCCAGGGGGGCAGGTGCTGGAAAAGTCAGGATTCTAAGATTGTGGCTAAATCTGCAGGGACAAGTGGTCGGGAGATGTCATCAAGATGGCGGACTGGACCGGATGCAGAACAAAAGAGAAAGTCAACGACTGGTCAGAGAAACGTCAAAAGAGTCAAAAGATGTAACTACACTGTAATCACTTATATGTCTACAGAGCCTGTGTACACTGGTGTCTACCACTATATGGTCACTGTATGGAGGTTATATACAGTCTGCACAGGCTGTGTACACTGCTGTCTACCACTATATGGTCACTGTATGGAGGTTATATACAGTCTGCACAGGCTGTGTACACTGCTGTCTACCACTATATGGTCACTGTATGGTGGTTATATACAGAGCCTGTGTACACTGCTGTCTACCACTATATGGTCACTGTATGGAGGTAATATACAGTCTGCAGAGCCTGTGTACACTGCTGTCTACCACTATATGGTCACTGTATGGTGGTTATATACAGTCTGCAGAGCCTGTGTACACTGGTCACTACCACTATATGGTCACTGTATGTAGGTAATATAAAGTCTGCAGAGCCTGTGTAACTGCGGGCTACATTATATGGTCACTGTATGGAGGTAATATACAGTCTGCAGAGCCTGTTTTACATTGGTGTTCTACCATTATATGGTCACTGTATGGGGCTAATATACAGTCTGCAGAACCTGTGTACAATGGTGTTTTACCACTATATGGTCACTGTATGGTGGTTATATACAGTCTGCAGAGCCTGTGTACACTAGTATATACCACTTATGGTTACTATATTATTATATATTATTATTATTAGACAGTATTGGTCTTTGTGTACTGATCAGTAATAGTGTGGGGGTATTTTTTCATCACTATGTGTTGGTAATTTGGGGTCGTGTTCCCGTGGTATAATCAGGTTCTTATGTAATAACGTTTTTGGTAATGTGGTTTTTTGGTATAGTGGATTTGATTGGTAGCAGTATGATGGTGAGATGTATTGGTGGGTATTTCCCCCTTGTATTATCTACAATATCTAACAGCATGTCCTGGTACATGGTCGTGGTCAGGGAGGGGGGGGGGGGGGGGGGGG
Organism: Phyllomedusa bahiana; assembly: GCA_025379985.1. Lineage (NCBI taxonomy): Eukaryota > Metazoa > Chordata > Amphibia > Anura > Hylidae > Phyllomedusa > Phyllomedusa bahiana. Next base: position 4,676 of record JAODAL010058447.1, read on the forward strand.
GCCTCCATCCAAAAGTTTGCTATGGGGCCCTGGCTTCTCTAGTTACGCCCCTGTAAGCAACCTAATGAGTGTATGAGAATAAGAATGTGTGTGCAAATGTATGTAAGCAACCTAATGAGTGCATGAGATTCTGATTGTGTGTATGTAAGCAACCTAATGATTGTATGAGATTCTGAATGTGTGTGTGAATGTATTTAAGCAACCTAATGAGTGTATGAGAATCTGTGTGTGCGAATGTATATAAGCAACCTAATGAGTGTATGGAAATCTGAGTGTGTGTGAATGTATGTAAACAACCTAATGAGTGTATGAGAATCTGTGGGGTGCGAATGAAAGGAAAGTAACCTAAATGAGTGTATGAGAATCTGGGGTGTGCAAAATGTATATAAGCAACAAATTTGGAGTGTTTTGAGAATTTTGAATGTGTGTATGTAAGCAACCTAATGAGTTTATGTTATTCTGAATGTGTGTGAATGTATGTAAGCAACCTAATGAGTGTATGAGAATCTGTGTGTGCGAATGTATGGAAGCAACCTAATGAGTGTATGAGAATCTGTGTGTGCGAATGTATATAAGCAACCTAATGAGTGTATGAGAATCTGAATGTGTGTATGTAAGCAACCTAATGAGTGTATGAGAATCTGAATGTGTGTGTGAATGTATGTAAGCAACCTAATGAGTGCATGAGAATCTGAATGTGCGAATGTATGGAAGCAACCTAATGAGTGTATGAGAATCTGTGTGTGCGAATGTATGGAAGCAACCTATTGAGTGTATGAGAATCTGTGTGTGCGAATGTATATAAGCAACCTAATGAGTGTATGAGAATCTGTGTGTGCGAATGTATATAAGAAACCCTTTAATGAGTGCATGGAGAATTTTGAATGTGTGTATGTAAGCAACCTAATGAGTGTATGAGAATCTGAATGTGTGTGTGAATGTATGTAAGCAACCTAATGAGTGTATGAGAATCTGTGTGTGCGAATGTATGGAAGCAACCTAATGAGTGTATGAGAATCTGTGTGTGCCAATGTATATAAGCAACCTAATGAGTGTATGAGAATCTGAATGTGTGTATGTAAGCAACCTAATGAGTGTATGAGAATCTGTGTGTGCGAATGTATATAAGCAACCTAATGAGTGTATGAGAATCTGTGTGTGCGAATGTATGGAAGCAACCTAATGAGTGTATGAGAATCTGTGTGTGCGAATGTATATAAGCAACCTAATGAGTGTATGAGAATCTGTGTGTGCGAATGTATGTAAGCAACCTAATGAGTGTATGAGAATCTGTGTGTGCGAATGTATGTAAGCAACCTAATGAGTGTATGAGAATCTGCATGTGTGAATGTATGTAAGCAACCTAATGATTGTATGAGAATCTGAATGTGTGTGAATGTATGTAAGCAACCTAATGAGTGTATGAGAATCTGTGTGCGAATGTATGTAAGCAACCTAATGAGTGTATGAGAATCTGTGTGCGAATGTATGGAAGCAACCTAATGAGTGTATGAGAATCTGTGTGTGCGAATGTATGTAAGCAACCTATGAATGTATGAGAATCTGAATGTGTGTGAATGTATGTAAGCAATCTAATGAGTGTATGAGAATCTGTGTGTGCGAATGTATGTAAGCAACCTATGAATGTATGAGAATCTGAAAGTGTGAATGTATGGAAGCAACCTAATGAGTGTATGAGAATCTGAAAGTGTGAATGTATGGAAGCAACCTAATGAGTGTATGAGAATCTGAAAGTGTGAATGTATGGAAGCAACCTAATGAGTGTATGAGAATCTGAGTGTGTGAGTGTATGAGCCTCTCATTGTGTGTGCATAACGGGTTGAATGTGTGTTTGACCGTCTTCATATGAGTGTATGAACATGAGCGTGTGTACTATAGAGTAACTATGTCTGAGCATCTGAATACATAAAGGAGTATTTGAAGGTTTTATCAGTGTCTGAATATGAGTGTCTGAATGTATGTGAGCATGAGTGTTTCTGTATATGTATGAACATCTATATGGGTATGAATATCTGTGCACGCATATGAGCTTCTGCATGGAGGAGCATTTGAAGGTGTTAATGAGCATCTGAATTAGTGGATGAGTGTTTTTGCTTGTATAAGATAATCATAATGTGTGGACTAGAGCATCTCAAAAAATTAGACTATCACTGAAAAGATAATTGATATCAATAATTTAAGTCAAATAGAGAAACCCATATATTGTAGACTCATTACTGTATGAATTACGAGGTTTATTTTAATACATTTGTGAGCCCTATAACAAATAAAAGGATAGTTTTAGAGAACACCTTTCATTTTCAATGATATTCTAAGTTTTTGAGCTGCACTAGTATGTGTATCTGTTCATGCATATGAGCATCTGAATGTGTATATATGTATGCATGCATATAAGCATCTGAATGTGTGTGTGTGTATGTATGCATATGAGCATCTGAATGTGTGTATGTATGCATGTGTGGATGTGTGTGGATGTGTATGCATGCATAAGAGCATCTGAATGTGGGTATATGTGCATGCATATGAGCATCTGAATGTGTGTATGAATGCATGTGTGTATGTGTATGCATGCATATGAGCATCTGAATGTGTGTATATGTACATGCATATGAGCATCTGAATGTGTGTATGCTTGTGTGTATGTATGTGTATGCATGCATATGAGCATCTGAATGTGTGTATATGTGCATGCATACAAGCATCTGAATGTGTGTATGCATGCATATGAGCATCTGAATGTGTGTATATGTGCATGCATACGAGCATCTGAATGTGGGTATATGTGCATGCATATGAGCATCTGAATGTGTTTATGTATGCATGTGTGTATGTGTATGCATGCATATGAGCATTTGAATGTGTGTATATGTGCATGCATATGAGCATCCCAAATGTGTGTATGTATGCATGTGTGTATGTGTATGCATGCATATGAGCATCTGAATGTGTGTATATGTGCATGCATATGAGCATCTGAATGTGTGTAATGTGCATGCATATGAGCATCTGAATGTGTGTATGTATGCATGCATATGAGCATCTGAATGTCTGTATGCATGCATGCATATGAGCATCTGAATGTGTCTATGCATGCATGCATATGAGCATCTGAATGTGTGTATGTATGCATGCATATGAGCATCTGAATGTGTGTATGTATGCATGCATAGGAGCATCTGAATGTGTTTATGTATGCATGCATAGGAGCATCTGAAATGTGTGTGTATGTATGCATGCATATAAGCATCTGAATGTCTGTATGTATGCCTGCACAGGAGCATCTTAATGTGGGTAGATATGAGATTTTCTTCATGACTATGATATTATCAAACTGTATAAAATTAAATAATATAAAATTAATATAAAATAATAAAACGTTAATTTAAAATGATAGAATATCTGGAAAATATCAGATTAAATGGGTTTTACCACAAAGCAAAAATGATGTGGGAAGCTCACAAATTAAATAATACGCAATTTCACCATTCATCATTATTAAAATGCTGTCCCATTTTTGCTTTAGCTTCTCCCTTAGTGATCTATAGTGTACAGCTCGTCTCTAGGGGATATGACCAGTGAGGAGAGCTCGTCAGTCCTGGACGTCAGTGCTCAGACCACCTCTTCTCTCAGGCAGCTACTGTCAGTCTCTTCCCTGCTTAGTAATCACACACACTCACTGCTGAGTGAGTGTTCAACACCTAGTGCTGTCAGTCTACTCCTGTCCTCTGTACTCCTTAGTAATCACGCACACTCACTGCTGAGTGAGCGTTCAACACCAGGTACTGCCATTCTACTCCTGTTCTCTGTACCCCTTAGTAATCACACACACTCACTGCTGAGTGAGCTTTCAACAGCAGGTGCTGTCAGTCTACTCCTATCCTCAGTACTTCTTAATAATTAGTCAAATAGTAAATATAAAGAAAAAAAAAGCCTCTTAGGTTTTGCATTGAGGAATGGTCTCTACAGGGATTTGAAGCAAAGACCCCCATGCTGAAAGAAAGAAGTACTAACCGCTCAGCTACATTGTAGCTACTTGTAGCTCTTGTATTTTGGATTATATGACTTTTCATAAACAGAACTTTGTTTGACTAGAGTGAGCACGCCGTGGGGAAGGCATGGTGATGTCAAGCCTGCTGGGTCACATGATATGCAGTTAAAACAAATCATACACAACCCCTTTTGAATACAACAAAAGCTGGAGCAGGACAAACTAGGCATGACATGACTTTGTGGCAAAACCCCTTTTAATATTAAATTAAATTATATAAATTAATTAAGCCAATATCAAAACCAGCATCTACAATACCTCCCGCTCTCAATCAGGTATTTATGGAGTTATCAAAGTATCATCAGTGACGGCAAACACAACACAGTAGGATAGAAATAAAAGAAAAGCCATTAGGTTAGCACAAAAGCGAGACCTGTGGTGTGCCAGCTATTGCTACATGTAGAATAAAAGCTGACCTACATTTTGATGAAAGAAAATTAATGTACAATATAAAAGTATAAAAAAAGTATTTTGTAAGATATTAATTAGAAAAAACAAAAAATATAAAAATTTGAACAAAATGTTATTATTAACATATTTTTATTTATTAGAAATTCAACCCAATGAACTGCTTTAATTTTTATTGAGTAGAACAGAAGCTCATAATCACCCATCAAACTGTTAAATTTTTTTATCTCTACTACCTCACCATGCTCTCCCTGTGTCAATTTGTGGTTAGAATGTTGCAAGAGATAAGGAGCTATTGCTGTCAATCATACTTAGGAACTGCAACATTTGTATTCTGTTACTTCTCTTCTCTATCTGGACCAGTGCAATTCATTGAGTTTATTTTATAAGGAAAAATTAATTATGTTAATAATAAAATTTCATTCTGATTTTTATATTTTTTGTTTTTTTTCTAATTAGAATCTTACAAAGTACTATTTGTTTAGACTTTTTACATTGTATGTTAATTTTCATTCATCAAAATGTAGGTCAGTGGGTCAGCCTGTATTCTATATACAGCTATAGCCAGCACACCACAGGTCTCGCTGAGACTTGTGGTGCGCCATGCAAGAGAACTACCATAGTTTCTATTCACTGACATGCTATCCTAATGGCTTTTCTTTTATTTCTAGCCTGCTGTGATGTGGATGTAATCACTGATAATACTACAATAACTACATAGCTACCCAGTTAAGAACAGGATTTGTGGTAGATGTTGTATTGGTTTAATTAATTTTTTATAAATTACTTTAATATTAATTTTATATTATATAATTTTTTTATTTTTTGGGGATATTATAGAATTTTAGATGTATATTTTACTATTTTTAGATTATTTAATTTGACACAGTTTTGTAATTGACATAAGTTAGTTTCTATCACAGTAGTCAAGTTATTTGGGAATAATTGGTATTTTTTGCCTATCGGCAATCAGAGTTAGTGTAGCATGGCCGTGCTTGTGGCAAGTTTTGGCATATGACTCTTCATACACCTATAGAACGGCCTTATGGCACTCGCATGACGGGTCTTTAATATTTAAAGGGCCAGTGCGCCCTTAACGTTCTATCAGGTTTCTCCTCTCCCTGTACTAGTTTTCCTCCCCTTGTCTTCCTGCCACTTCGTTGGTGTGTGTGAGGAGTTTAGTGAGTTAGAGAGAGTTGTGTTATTTTGTAATTCCGTGTACAAGACCCTTCTTGCCCATTTGTCTGACCACGTCTGCCGCATGCCCTACCCTGACCTTTCTGCCTGTTCCCGGCCACACACCTGCATGTTTTTTTTGAATTTGCAAAAATTTGGATGAGCACATATCATTCACTTTCCGAGATACTTTGTGGTGCTCACAAAAATTTCAATAAAATACAATTAAAGGGGTTTTGCAACAAAGTAAAATTGACATGGGAAGTTTGAAAATTAAGTATTAAACATTTTCACCATTCATCATTATTAAAATTTCTGGAACGTTTTTGTTTTAGCCGCTCCTTTTTAGTGATCCATTGTTTTTCAGCTCGTTCCCAGGGGATACGACCATGGCTGGGGAGCTCCTCAGTCCTGGGGCACATGCTCAGACATCACCTCTCTTTTCAGGTAGCTACTGAGTGTTTCAAACCCCAGGTGCTGTCACTCTAACTCCTGTCCTTTGGGGCTAGTTTTGAAATAAGTCAAACAGTGCAAATAAAAAAAAAGAAACCTCAATCAGGTCTGTGCATTGATAAGAAGGAAAAAAAAAAATCCACAGGTTAAGTTCCTGCAGGGATTTGAACCAAGGACCCTTGTGCTGTAAAGCTAAAATGTTACCTATGAGCTACAGTGTAGCCACTTACAATTATAACATAAAATCAGACTTTCTTTCACTAGAGAAAAGGAAAAAAGGCCTGGTGATGTCATCCTGCTGGGTCACATGATATGCAATTCAAACAAATCACACACGCCCCCTTCTGAGCACACAGAGCTGAAGAGCTGGATGCAGGAGGTATGAAATGAGATCGTGGCAAAACCCCTTTAAGGTTGTGGCTGTAACATTAAAAAAATGAGGAAAAGTTCAAGAGGAGGGAAGACTTTTGCAACTCACTGTATGTGTGTGTGTTTTTATATCTCAGTCGTTCTCTGCATGTTTGTGTCTTACCTACATTTGTATATGGACCAGTTTATGTTTGTGTGTATAATTGTATTTTTGCATATTTACAGGTATTTCCCTGATTCTTTTATATAAAAGTTAGTTTTTTAATGAGCAAATAAATATACAGTATGAATGTACGCATGCTTGGAAGTGCATGTATATGTGTGTGTATTAGATTGTCTATTTGCATGTCTTCATAGCTAGTTATGAGTATGTAGTTGTATGTGTATAATTCTGTTTTGTATGAGCAAGCGAGTATACAGTATTGTTATTATAATTTAGTTTAAAGCACCATTATTGCCGGGGCGCTGTACATTCGAGGGAGTTTTACACACATAACATAGGTCTAAACAAAGTACAATGAAATACAGTATGTATATATGTATTTATGTATGTATGCATACTTGTAAGTGCATCTATAAGTGTATGCAGCATTAATACCAGCATTGAAACCAGAAGTGAACCAAAGGTAACCAAAACCCTTCCCAGCTCCTCACTCAAAAAAGCCCAATATGCACCCCTCTTTTTCCAAAAATTTTTCACTGCCTCCCTATTTTGCAAACTCCCCGGGCTCCCCCAACACCCCCGTCGGCAATGGATTCCCTATCTCCCCCTTTTGTCTTTCCCCCACACCTTTACCCCACTCTTCACCTCTTCCCCAAAATTTGACCCTTTCCTTTAAAAAACCTCACAACCACATTTTTTTTCTATTCCCCCACACACCTCCCCATCTTATTTCTCCTCGCCCGCCCCGGGGAAAATTTTCCCAAACCCGGGCCCCCTCCGGCATCCCCCCTGTGGTTTCAGAATCTCCTTTTAAGGGCCCAAACAGCCCACACTTTTATCAAAACCAAAACTCAAAAACCCTCCCCCCACCCCTGCAGCCCTTCCGCATGCTGGTCCCTTGGGGTTTCAAGTTCTTGTGTGCAAAAAAAGCTTTTCCCCTTTTTCCACAAACCTTTCAAACCTCACGGCCAAACTACCCCTTTCCCTTGGGAAATTTAAAAGAAAAATTGGCTGACACCCTTTTGGAAAACCAAAATTCCCCTGCTGCACTCTCCTATGGGGGCCCAGGTTTCCCAATCCCCGCCCTTGGCAGTAAACCCTGGCGGAAGGGGTTTTTTTTCGGCCTTCTTCTGTCAGATAACCCCGTTCCTTTTTTCTCCATTCCCCATTATTCCCTTCCCCCCTCCCCTTTCTTCGAGGTTTTCATTCTGTCCCCATTCTCCCCCCCCTTTCCCAACCCCAAGGGCTGTTTTTTACCGACCCTGGGGCCCCGCCACCCCCTTCCCCTTGGCCATTTGCTTCCTAGCTCCTCCACTTTTTTGCCCCAGACATCCCAATATTATATGGGAGATTTTAAATTCCCAAACGATACACCCCCCTCCCTACTAAAAAACTCTGGGCCTTGTACTCCTTTGGCCTTTCCCCCTGGAGGGAAATCACACAGCGGAACACATTTGGAAACCCCATTTTCACCCCCCTTTTGCCCCCCATCTAAACCCCTCAAACTCTTTCCCCCCTATCGGACCACAATCTGCACCTTCTCCTCCATCCCACTCCACCCGCCCCCCTGCACCAAATCTTGTTTCACCCACGCAGGAACCTACAAAACCTCAAACCCCTTTCACTCTCTCGATCTCTTGCCCCTCTCTCTACCATATCCTCATTTGCTGATCCGGGGCGCAGCACCAAATTTTTTTACAACAAAAACAAACACTTTTCCCTTTTCGATGCGTCGCCCCCCTCACCACAACAGAACCCCCAAAAATGAAAAGACAAACCCCGGACACAGACTCCCCCAAACAGCTGGGGTGGGTTCCAGAGTTGCCGAACGCCGCTGGAAGAAAAACCCCCTCCACCCCCTGATTCACCCCTAAAAGAATTTACTGCACCATTTAAAAAACTGCACTCATCAGCCAAACAAAGGGGCTATTTTTACCACTCTCTTCCTCCCCGCCCCAACCCCAGCAACTTTTTTTTTAAACCCCTTAACTCTCTCCTGTGTCCCCGCACCCCCTCCCCCCTCTTCCCCTAGCAAAATGATTTTTTCAACCCCACTTCCATAATAAAAAAAAATTAAACCCTTTCAGTCCTAAACCTACCTTATTTTGCAGTGTCCCAAGCCCCCCTCTGTCCCTGTTTAGAATAGCCCCCCTAAAATGCTTCTCACCCGGGCATCCTGACAGCCCCTCCTCTTACGTCCAATCAACCCCACCACCTGTTTGGCTTGACCCACTGCCATCCCACTCATCCCTGACCTTAGTGTGTTATCATCCCAAACCCTCACCCATTTTTCAAACTATCATTAACCCCTGGCCCCTCTTCCCTTCCTCAATAAGATGTACCCTACCCCCATCCCAAAGAAAAACCCTCTCTGGACCCCCCCCTCATTGCCCAACTATCGCCCCCTTACTTCTTCCCTTGCCTTTTAAGCTCCTTGAGCAAAACGTCATCTTCAACTGTCCCCCCACCTTTTCCCCCCAAAAATTTTCTTGGGCCCGCCCCCAAATTTGGGTTTTCCCTCCCACCACCCCTACTGGGAAAACCGCCCTAACCAAAATCACCCAACCCACCTAGCAAATGCCAAAGCCTCACAAACCCCTACTCTGTGCTCCTCCTCCCAGACCTTGGGCCTCTGCCCTTTTACAAGGGCGACCATTTTCCCTTGCTACAAAACCCCTTTTCCCCCCTCGGAAACACGGACTTGGGGTCTTTCCTGGATCTCCTCGTTAACCCCACTGATCGGAACTTTAGCGTTTCTCACCCCGCTCACCTCCCCCCTCGACCTTCTCGGTTTGGGGTCTGTCCCGGGCCCCCCTTTTCTCTTTCTATTACACTCCCGGGTTTGGGGCAGCTCATTAAACTTTACCGGCCCTTTTAATTCCACCCGTTTGCTTTATGGGCACCCAATCCCACATCTCCCGGCCCCGTTTTCACCTTTTCTCTCCCGGATCCCTGGGCTGTCTGTCTCCTTTTTTTCCTTCTTCTCCCCCCTTCCCAAAAATAAAATGGAGAAAAAATTAAATCATAAACTTCCCACCATCCCCCAAAATTTTATTCCCCCCCCCTTTAACTCTCCCACACTGTTAATGGCGCACTCTTCACCGGCACCACAGGTCCCCTGCCTTGGGGTAACCCCTTTTACTCCAAAACTGTCCTTTTAATTGCCCCATCCAAACCCCACCTTGCCTGCCCCCACCCCGAAAATTCTCCCTATCCGCTCATTCCCTTTAATTCGGGGGGGGCACAAAAAAGCTGTCCACGCCTATCAAAATTCCGCCCCGATACGGGAACATTTCCTTTTTCTTTTGGGCCCCCCAGCTAGCCCCCCTCACTCCCCCCCAAAACCCTTTTCAACTTGCTGCCCCTTGGGTTCACTCTCTCCTCACTACTTTTCCCCGCCTTTTCCTCTGCCGACCCTTCACTGGGTTCCATTGCCCCGCCCAAAACCGGTTTAAATAGCAATTTGGGCCTACCCAAAGGGTTTCCCTAAAACCCCTCCTCCATACAAACTCTGCCTTTTAATTTTTAAATACCTTCCCCCCACGCAACCTGCTCCCCACAGGGGCCCTTTTCCCCTTTCTCTCCCCTTTTTTACCCCCTACTAAAAAGTTTTCCAAAAACTTTCTCGTGGTTCCCCCACACTTTGGAAAATCCCTGCCCCAACACATCAAGGGCTCTCCCCCCCTTTCACGGCTTCAAACGTAACCCGAAAATACCTTTCAGGTTTGGGGCCCTTTAAACCAAAAATTTAAACCCTTTTTGCATGCTCGCCCCCCAAACATGGGGTCTTTCCCCCCTTCCCCGTTTGATTGTAAGCCCCACGGGCAGGGACCCTCTTTCCCTTTTTGTAAACCAAATTTTTAGTCAAAAAATTTTTCAAATTTGTAATTGTTTGACCAATGTTTATTTATGTTCCGGCCTGGGAAAAGTTCAGCGCTTGGAATCAAGGGGGCTCCAAAAAAAAAAATGTAATAATAATAATAATAATAAGTGAAATTTTAAGTGTGTGTATTTGATGGGTTTGTTTAAAATTTTTCTTTGGGTAGTTTTGGGAAAAATGGGGCGTTTGTGAAAAAAGTCCCCGTTTTTGGGGCAAGTGCCCCAGTAGGTAAGTATGTAATAAATTTACATATCTACTAACCTACTTAGCCCTATATACCTACTTACAGATGGGTCCTTATACCTATCTACTTACTAGGAGGGGGGGGCTATGTACCTATGTACTGGTGGGACCCTATATACCAACCTATCTACTGGGGAATCCTATGTACCTACTTAGTGGGGGGCCTTTATACCTATCTACTAAAGGGCTTATATACCTGCCTACTGAGAGTAATCTACTGGAGGGACCCTATATGTCAATCTATCTACTGGGAGAGTCTATTTACCTACCTATTGGGGGTCCTATACACCTATCTACTGTGGGGTCCCTATATACCTACCTACTGAAGGGACTATATAGGTACCTATAAGTATAGCTACCTAATGGGGTCTATATACCTCCCTACCTACTGTGGGGAACTTTATACTTATCTATCTACTGAGGGGGCCTATATACCCACTGAGAGGCTTCCTAATTGGGGATTTTATACCTCATCACCTACTGAATGAATCGGTAAACTTAATGAGGGGGCCTATACATTCTGAGGGTACTTATATACGTTAATACTGTGGGAGGCCTATATACTTACCTACCTATTGAGGGGCCTGTATAGCTATTTAATGGGGGTCTACCTATTTGGCTGGCTTTTTAATTTTTAGGGTCTAAAGTACCTAAAAAGAGCATCTACCTATCTGCCTGCCCAATTAAGGGGGCTGTCTGCTATATACAGTGTGTACCTACCTACTGGTGGCACAAATGGGGGCATTATAATCGGTCTGAGGCACTTTCACTGAGGTACAATTACTGTGTGGGACACCAAAGGTGGATCTATTACTATTTCGGGCGCTATGGATGTGAAGTTTGAACAGATGTGGGAATTAAAAAGGAAGGGCTAGAAAATACAGAGTTTATGTGGTAAATTCTACGGGGTTGAGTAGGGGCCCGGGAGAAGACGTTATTGTATTCTGCAATAGACAAAGAAAAAAATGGAAGAGAACAACTCATCAGAGAAGAGAACGACTCGTCAGATAAGACATCATGGAGGTTTGGGCCAGATGGAAAAGAAAAGGTCAAGAAAACAACTCCCATCAGATAAGACATCTCCTGTAAGTCCCTGGATTTCAGGGGTTATTTTGCTTCTGTATTGGATCAGTGCTGTATTCACTGTTATGTGAAGGTGACCTGAGCTGGTGTCTGACCACTATGTGATCTCTATGGTGGTGTTTTAGGTTATATCGATGCATGTATAGTGGCAGCACATACTTGTCTTTCACTGACCAACAATATATTCACAATTAAGGCAGACAATACAAATCACAGAAACAATATAACCCCAATAAAACTAATACATTTTATTAAACACAGTTTAAAGATTGTTCAAAATATAACAAACCCCCTTCATAAATAATCACTGGTTTCAAAAAATGATAATCAATACAAATCAATAGCTAACTCAAGATATATAAACAAATATGGGTGATGGAGAATAAGCCGCTATATCAATAAAGAAGGTTACTTATGGTACTGTCGCTATCTCCAGAAGCAGGTTCTCTGGTGAATAAGACATATGAACATTTTTTAGTCTGTCCCTATAAACACCCTCTCAAAAATGTACCCAAAGGAAGAAAAAAGGGATCATCGCCCTGATAAGGGCGGTCCCACTCCACTCAGATAACTCTCAGATAACCCTGGCATGACCCTTATTCCAGGTATAGCCTATATATTATAAAGAGAAGCCTGAGGCGTTTCTCCTATATAATGAGGTTCATTAGAGAATGCTAGAAATATGGCTGATAGAATAGATAAGTGGATTTAAGGTGTTCCAATGATGTCCAGGCAGCATACACTTCTCCTTGATTGTAAAGGGAGTGCACACCGGTCCCTGACCCTGTGATTAGGGGTTTCTCTGTGTCTTTTTTACATTCTTGCTTATGTTAGAAATGTTTGTTTTATAAAGTGGTGAGGTGCGTGATCAAAATACATTTTGGAGATGAATGTATGTGGGCTGGTTAAGGTTTTGTGCCAGGGCTGCTTTTTATTCCCAATCCAGCCATGTCGGAAGATGTTCATAAATTGCCAGCGGACCTGGACACACTGAGTGTTTGGGCATCCACTCGGCAAATAAGGTTCAATGTGGATAAATGTAAAGTTCTGCATCTGGGTACGAATAATCTCCAGGCATCATATGTCCTGAGGGTGAAAAAGTGGGAGAATCGCTTGTTGAAAAATATCTGGGTGACTTGTAGATCATAGGTTACAGCACAATGTCAATCAGCAGCCTCTAAGGCCACCAGGATATTGGCGTGTATTAAAAGAGGCCTGGACTTGTGGGACAGGGATGTAATATTACCGCTCTATAAAGAATTGGTGCGACCTCACTTAGAATGTGCTGTTCCGTTCTGGGCTCCAGTTTATAGAAAATATGTAATGGAGCTAGAGAGAGTGCAAAGACGAGCAACCAAACTTATAAGGTGAATGGAGCATCTTAGAGAAAGTGCAAAGACGAGCAACCAAACTAAGAAAGGGAATGGAACATCTTAGTTATGAGTAGAAGTTAAAGCATTTAAATTTGTTTAGTTGTGAGAAAAGACATCTCTGGGGAGACATCATTAATTTGTATAAATTTATAAATGGCCCTACAAAAAGTATGGAGAAAAGCTATTTTATGTAAAACCCTCACAAAAGACAAAGGGGGCGCGCCCTCGATATGGAGAAAAAAAGGATTCAATCTCCAGAAGAAAAAAAGCCTTCTTCACCATGAGAACTGTGAATCTGTGGAATAGCCATTCGAGGAGCTGGACACAGCAGGAACAGGTGAGGGTTTCTAAAAGGCTTAGATAACCATTTACACTAAATAAGATTAATACTTATGTAGCCGGATAAAACATTTGGATCCGGTCCGAGGGCAAATTTGGGTTCAGGAATGAAATCTTCCTTTAGGGCAGATTAGTTCTTGCCTTAAGGGTTCCATACTCTGCAGCAGTGGGGAAAACAAATCTTAAAAAAACTTCCTATCCCCCTCCCTTTATCCACATCTTTCCCCACCCCTGGTTGAACTTGATGGACATATGTCTTTTTTCTACTGTATAACTAAGTATGTAACTATGTCTGTGTGTATAGGTATGTATATATGTATGTGTATAGGGATGTATATAGGGATGTATGTATAAGTATATTTGCATGTATACATACTTAATTCATGTAGTGCATGTATATGTGTGTGTATATGTGTTTATATGAATATCTGTGTGGATAGTTATGTATCTGTGCCTGTATGTATACAAGTCTGTAGTTGTGCCTGATCTGTCTATAGATGTATGTCTATGTGTGTGTATGTGTGTCTGTGTATCTGGGTCTTCCTGTCCATATGCCGGTATGTTTGTGTCTGAGATACGTGTGAGTATAAATGTGTGCGTGTATATCTAAGATTAGGGATACAAGGAGCACCATTGGTCAGGGTGCAAGAACTGCTGTAACACTCGGCGCCTCTGTTTTTTTTAATTGGCTTAATAAGCGACCGCATGGAGTTGAAGGTGAACACCCACAAGACCGCGTGGCCACTAACAAGCTGTGAACACTAATGAACATAGACTGTTAATGGCTGCGCAGTTTTGCAGATGTCCATTATCAACTCCATGGGGTCACTTATTTACGGTTTATGTATGTACAGTAAGTGTATGGTTTGTGGGTGTGTATAGGGTGCATGTATGTATGTGTATTTATCTGCCTACATGTGAGGACTGTGTATGAGTATATGTATGCGCGTTTATGTGCTTTCATGTGCGCTGATGTATGTGTATGGGTAAATGAATGGATGTAAATCAATGCACTTACATGTGAGTTGTGTGTACGGGTATGTGTACGCATGTAGATTATGCAATTACATTTATGCGTGTGTATATTGGTATATGTATACTCTTCTGCTCAACTTTGACTGTGTAACAATATATATGTGTGTGTATGTGGTTATGTTGTACATGTGTGTATGGGGATATGTATATATGTGTATATATGTGGTTATATTGTTGTACATGTGTGTATGGGGATATGTATATATGTGGTTATATTGTTGTACATGTGTGTATGGGGATATGTATATATGTGTATATATGTGGTTACATTGTTGTATGTGTGTATGGGGATATGTATATATGTGGTTACACTGTTGTATGTGTGTATGGGGATATGTATATATGTGGTTACACTGTTGTATGTGTGTATGGTGATATTTATATATGTGGTTACATTGTTGTATGTGTCTATGGGGATATGTATATATGTGGTTACATTGTTGTATGTGTGTATGGGGATATGTATATATGTGGTTACATTGTTGTATGTGTGTATGGGGATATGTATATATGTGGTTACATTGTTGTATGTGTGTATGGGGATATGTATATATGTGGTTACATTGTTGTATGTGTGTATGGGGATATGTATATATGTGGTTACATTGTTGTACGTGTGTATGGGGATATGTATATATGTGGTTACATTGTTGTACGTGTGTGTATGGGGAGATGTATATATGTGGTTACATTGTTGTACATATGTCTATGGGGATATGTATATATGTGGTTACATTGTTGTATGTGTGTGGGGGGATATGTATATATGTGGTTACATTGTTGTATGTGTGTATGGGGAGATGTATATATGTGGTTACATTGTTGCACATGTGTCTATTGGGATATGTATATATGTAGTTACATTGTTGTACGTGTCTATGGGGATATGTATATATGTGGTTACATTGTTGTATGTGTGTATGGGGATATGTATATATGTGGTTACATTGTTGTACATGTGTGTATGGGGAGATGTATATATGTGGTTACATTGTTGTATGTGTGTATGGGGATATGTATATATGTGGTTACATTGTTGTACATGTGTGTATGGGGATATGTATATATGTGGTTACATTGCTGTATGTGTGTATGGGGAAATGTATATATGTGGTTACATTGTTGTACATGTGTGTATGGGGAGATGTATATATGTGGTTACATTGTTGTACATGTGTGTATGGGGAGATGTATATATGTGGTTACATTGTTGCACATGTGTCTATAGTGATGCTTGTATGTGTGTATCGATGTGTTTGTACTGTTTATCTATTTGGAAAAATCAGTGAATGAAAACGGATGAAAAAAACAGATAAAACCAAGAAAAATAATTGAAGGTGGCTGCAAAATGTGAGACATGACAAGAGCATCAAGAGACGGATGAGACACAGGAACAGGTATAGATGAGAGAGGAGAGCGGGTGGGGAAGCAGGGGGATGTCACCACCACAAATAGAGAGACTGATTAGGAGGAAAGACTCAGGGACAGATAAGGATGTTAGAGACAGGGGGAGACTGAGATATGAGAGAGCAAGAGAGGGAAAGATAGAGACAGAGAAGGATAATAGAGAGAGGGTTGAGACTGATAGGAAAAGAGCAAGAAAGGATAAGAGGAGGAAGAGTGGGAAGAAAGAGCGAGAAGGAGATAGAAATACAGGGAGGGATATAAGAGAGACAGCAAGGAAGACAGAGGAAGAGAGGAGGCTCAGAGACAGTGCATAGATCAACAGAGCAGAGACAGAGACAATAAGGAGACAGCATGAGAGCGTAAACAGAGGCAGAGGGAGAGACTTTGCAAGGGACAGACAGGGGCAAAAAAGGGAAGCAGGTAGTACTAGTAGGCAGGCAAAGTGTGAGACAGACGAGCAAGAGAGAGACAGTGAGAGAAAGCAAGCTACAGGGACATGGAGAGACATGAGAAGATGGAGAGACTGCGGACTAGTAAGGAAGGAAAGGAGAAGAAAACGGAGAGAGGGAAAGAGAAAGAACAGAAAGAAAGAGACCCTCACAGACAGAGGGGGAGGGAGACACCTGATGAGAGGGGGAGACCACACGAAAACTAGGGAAACCAGGAGGAGGAAGAAATCCTGAGAGATATAGCTAGCCGACAGGTATGAAAACTGTAGAGGTGTAAGACTGTCTTTGTTGCCCATAGCAACCAATCAGAGATTATAGTAACCAATCAGAGCCCACAGCAACCAATCAGAGCTCATAGCGACCAATCAGAGCTCATAACAACCAATCAGAGCTCATAGCGACCAATCAGAGCCCATAGCAACCAATCAGAGCTCATATTGACCAATCAGAGCTCATAACAACCAATCAGAGCTCATAGCAACCAATCAGAGCTCATAACAACCAATCAGAGCTCATAGCGACCAATCAGAGCCCATAGCAACCAATCAGAGGCCATAGTGACCAATCAGAACTCATAGCAACCAATCAGAGCTCATAACAACCAATCAGAGCTCATAGCGACCAATCAGAGCCCATAGCAACCAATCAGAGCTCATAGCGACCAATCAGAGCTCATAGCAACCAATCAGAGCTCATAACAACCAAGCAGAGCCCATAGCAACCAATCAGAGCTCATAGCGACCAATCAGAGCCCACAGCAACCAATCAGGACTCATGACAACCAAGAGGTAAGAGAGAGACAGAGAGGAGCAGAGGTAAGAGAGAGATAGAGAGGAGCAGAGGTAAGAGAGAGACAGAGAGGAGCAGAGGTAAGAGAGAGATAGAGAGGAGCAGAGGTAAGAGAGAGACAGAGAAGAGAAGAGAGAGAGAGAGAGGAGCAGAGGTAAGAGAGACAGAGAGGA
>JAODAL010058448.1:0-22083 GCA_025379985.1 Phyllomedusa bahiana
TTTCCCTTGGGTGGGGATGTATGGTTAATGATAGTGTGGAGAAGTCTTTGAGGAATATGCTATACTATCAACTTTAGAAAAGTCCATAGGTCAATAACCATTCAGGGCGTAGGCCACTGTCAGACAGCTTTCATTTTGGATTCCAGACACTTGTTGGGTTTGCCTCCAGGCGCCTCAAGATACTGTCTAGCTTCTCCATATGTTCTGCTACCATGGCCAAGTATATAATGATGCCAACAAAAAAACAAGTTGGGAACAGCACAAAAAAATTGGCTGTCAATGTCGATGCAAAGTCCGTCCTAAGGCGAGCAAGCCTCAAACTCACAACAAGTAGATTCAAAAAAATGGTTTGGACGACAGCATCTTAATAGCAGGAGTCAATTTTATTCCAGAGTGAGATACACCATCGCAAGGTTTGGGCCTATCAATACATGGCCTTTTTCAAGCAGCGATGCAATGGTGTATCTCACTCTGGAATAAAGTTGACTCCTGCTTTTAAGTATATAACGATGTCATCCTGGTAAATGAGGAGGCATTCTTGATTTAAATCCACAAGACACAATTTCATGAGGTGTTAAAGTAGCAGGGTCATTACTTGGTGTAAACAACAGCCTGAGAAGTCCCATAAGAATAATGAAAGCTGTCTTCTCTGGGTCCTTTTGCGCGATAGGCACCTGCCAATACCCGCTATAAGTCAAACATGGATATAAACTGTGCATGTGCCAGGGCAGCCAGCGACTCTTCTATGTGAGGGAGTGGATATGCATCTCTCGTGGTGCAGGCATTCAGCCGCCGGTAGTTCACACAGAACCGGAGAGTCCCTTCCTTTTTCTTAACCAGCACAATCTGCTTCAGTATGGCCTTTACTGCCTGGCATAGGGTGGGAGATATAGGTCTATACTATTGGTGAATAGGAGGGTTCAACCCAATAGCAATACAGCGTCCCCAACCAGCTCTCAATCCATATCCTTTTGGGGCTCACCAAGTTTCCACATAGGCTCGTTGGATAGTTGTACTTCCTGAGCAAGATATTCATCTGCTAACCACTCCATTAAGTCTAATGTGACTTTGTATGGATTAATGTTCTTACATGTACTATAACATCACTCTTCTTGTACTTTGCAGACAGTACGTCCGACTGCCACTAATTCCTTTTGGAGTACATGCTCCACCATCATGGAAACTCCTTAAAGTTAGGGACTCGCCCCTACCAGGAGTGGAATTAGCCCTTCAGGCTGGACTTGTACTTGGATAAGACTTGAAGGGGGCAATTGCACATTTCCCAGCAGTCCACTTACAGTACATCTTGAAGCTTAGCTTGTACTTGACACTTTTGCATAATACGCTGCAAGGGGGGGCTGAACCAGGGGCGTAACTACCGGGGTAGCAGGGGTAGCAGTTGCTACGGGGCCCCTGCCTTAGGGGGTCCCCGGGAGGCTGTTTACCGCTCCGCTACCCCGGTAATGCCGCTCCTGGGCCCGCCGGCAGTAAACTTAAAAAGTTCACTGCGGGGGGCCCGGGAGCTGCGGGGCCCGGCGCATACTCCCTCTGAACGCTCGGGCCCCCCGGCCCGAGCGTTCAAGGCAGCGCTGGCTGGCGCTAGCAGTACGGAGCGCCGATCGCTCGCTCTTCTACTTCCCCGCCGGCGCTCTTTGGTCACGTGCGCGCGCGTGGTGAAGTCACATCACCGCGCCGCCGCGCTGAGCGCAGAGGGGTGCAGGAGACAGCAAGCTGAGCGGAGCGGCGCATCGGGGGAGCGTGGACCGAGGTGGTAAGGGATTTCTTATTTTACCTACCCCATATGCCTGCCTATACCCCCACATATGCCTGCCTATACCCCCCCATATGCCTGCCTATAACCCCCCATATGCCTGCCTATACCCCCCCATATGCCTGCCTATACCCCCCCATATTGCCTGCCATACCCCCCATATGCCTGCCTATTCCCCCCATATTCCTGCCTATTTCCCCCCATATGCCTGCCTATACAGCCCCCATATGCCTGCCTATACGCCCCCATATGCCTGCCTATTCTCCCCCTTATGCCTTCCTATACCCCCTCATATGCCTGCCTATACATCCCATATGCCTGCCTATACCCCCCCATATGCCTGCCTATACAGCCCCCATATGCCAGCCAATACAGCCCCCCATATGCCTGCCTATACAGCCCCCTTTTTAAAGCCTGCCTATACAGCCCCTATATGCCCGCCTGCGTATTCAGCCCCCTATCTGCCCGCCTAAACAGCCCCCATAGCCTGCCTATACAGCCCCCATATGCCTGCCTATAGGCCCCATATGCCTGCCTACACAGCCTCCATATGCCTGCCTATACAGCCCCCACATGCCTGCCGTATACCCCCACCAGCCTGCCTGTATACCCCCACAAGCCTGCCTGTCTACTTATATGGGGCCCCTTTAGCTACCTAAACCCTACCTATATGGCCCCTATAGCCCACCTAACCCCTGTCTACCTGTATGGCTCCCTATAGCTACCTAAACCCTGCCTGCCTATATGGGCACTCTATTGGCAAACAAAACCATTCCGATTTTGGGCCCCATATATCCAATATAAAACCAGCCAGCCAAAATAGACCCCAAATAGCCAGGGGGCAGGTGCTGGAAAAGTCAGGATTTTTAAGATATTTGTGTCTAAAATCTGCAGGACAAGTGGTCGGGAGAATGTCATCATGGCGGACTGGACCGGATGCAGAACAAAAGAGAAAGTCCAACGATTCGTCAGAGAAACGTCACCTGTGAGTCACAAGATGTAACACACTGTAATCCACTTATATGTCTGCAAAGGCTGTGTAAAACTGCTATCTACCACTATATCGTCACTGTATGGAGTAATACAGTCTGCAGAGCCTGTGTACACTGCTAAACTACCACTATATGGTCACTGTATGGAGGTAAAAATACAGTCTGCAGAGCTGTGTACACTGGTGTCTACCCACTATATGGTCACTGTATGGGGGAATATACAGTCTGCAGTGCCTTGTAAAATGGTGTCTACCACTATATTGTCACCGTATGGAGGTAATAGACAGTCTGCAGAGCCTGTGTACACTGGTATATACCACTATATGGTCACTATATTATTATATATTATTATTATTATTATTGGTGTTTGTAGACTGATCAGTAATAGTGTAGAGGTATTATTCAGTCACTATGTGGTGGTAATTTGTGGTCATGTTCTGGTGGTATAATCAGGTCCTTCTGTAATAGCGTTATTGGTAATGCTGGTCTTAGTATAGCGGGATTTGAGTGGTAGCAGTATGATGGTGAGATGTGTGGTGAGGTATTTACCCCTTGTATTATCTAACAGCATGTCCTGGTAATTGGTCGGGGTCCGGGTGGGGGGCAAGGGAGGGGGTGGGGGGCCCCATCCAAAAGTTTGCTTTGGGGCCCTGGCTTCTCTAGTTACGCCCCTGGGCTGAACATTTTGTGGGTGAGCATGGTTACCTGAGATCCTGTATCAACCAGTCTGTCCAGCTCCACCCCATAACCCTGACTAACACGGGACTTTCTCCAACCAGGTCCATAGCTACTAGGAAGAGGACAGAAATTACCTCAGTGCCTGTGGCTTGTTTAGTTTAAATCATGCAGAAAAGATTGCTTGCCCCAGCGTTAACAATGTCGAGACAGGTGTTCTTCCCTGCTGTACTCCTAGCACTTCAGACCACATCTCTGGGGCATCGCTCTATATTCTCTCTGTATAGGGCATTGGTCTCCGTTATCTGGCACTGGAAACTCATTTAAAGTCATCCTTCTGGTAGCTTCTCCCAGCATCTTCAGATGGGTTTCTATTGTATTTTCCCGAATTGGGTCACCTTTAATTTTAACAGCTCCAGTAAAGTCTTCCTTTTCTAAGGTTACAGCCTCCTTCAAGACTTGATGCAGTGTTAGTTGCAGGTCTAACTTTACCTGTTACCTTAATGTTCATTCTCTTAATGACTCCGCATTCCAAATAAGAACTGGTCTGACAGCAGTACATCTTTGTTGCCGATAGAAGTGAGTCCCTCCTCTTCTTTCCTTTGCAGGGTGACCATAATCTCTTTTAGTCCATTTATGAATTGGGAGTGTCTCCCCTTCTTGTTGGTGTTGGGCAAAGAATCTCTTCCGTAGTATGGCCTCAGACAACACATCCCCATAAACATCTTTTAGCAGGTCAATGATCTCTTCAAACCTGTTCCTCCGTATGGTGGGTCTGAGCATGAGCATGAGTTTTTTGAGCTTTTCCATCCAGTGTTCTCAACGCCAGCTAGGCTTTCATATGAGGTGCTGCATTGCACAACTGGGCTGTCCCTTCCAATCTCTACTTCCGGTCTTCCAGTAAGATGTTTTTCCCATTGAACTGGGGTAAGTAATTTACCAATGTGCCCAATAGTACTTAAGTCAGACTCTTGCTCCCTATCCCATTGGCTTCTGCATATGCCATGTCTGACTCCATCCTGCCACCTTATGCCACATGTCATATGCAAAAGTTAGAGTCCTCACACTTCTTTAAATAAACTGAGCGGTTTACTGTATTTTATCTTATTTCTTTAAACAAACTTTGTGCAATAGGTGCTATAATAGTCTATTCATGGCCTACAGCCCAAACCAAAAGTCTGTCTTCGTCTGCATGTCTGTGGGACGCTGGTCTCCCTCTTCAGCCACATTCCATTGTTAAATTGATGTTGCTTACTCTCTGGTTACACATTACCCTGGTTTCCTTTTGGTACTTTCTACTGGACCTTCTCGCTGTCAGTGTTTCTTTTATTTGGGTCTTACTGTACTCCCTCCCTTTGACCTGTCTGCTCTCTGCTGTATCCAACTGCCACTAACTGACTTTCTGTTGCTCTTTTGATTCTTGTCATTACTGCTTGCTCTCTCAGTGTACTCGTTCCATCTACTGACTGCAGGGTGAACCGCAGGTCCCCACTTTACACACATTTATGAAATACAAGACTTTTAGAAAGATGACTGGCAAACATATTTGGTGAGTTGCTCTGATCTACCAAACTAAAAGATCTACAAAAAATACTGTACAACTGTATAGGATGACTCCTAAAGGTGATATATTTTGTGACCTAATACTGTGTCAGTATTATAGGCTACATGTATGTACGGGGCTACACTAGTATTCTGGTGTCCTTTCAGCCCAAAAACTGTTACAGCCCTGTTCTCTAGATGTATGAGCAGGCGTACTCTAAAACTAGGTGCATTTTGTCTCATCCGCGGGACTTTGTAATGTGCCTAAGATGTGGGGGCGTTCTGGAGGCGTGTCACACCACAATCATATGATTCAACACATTTATGACTGGAGGACGGCAAAACAAGGCGCAAAACATTTAGAACAGACAGACGAAGTTAAAAGTGGTTTACCTGAGTCTGAGTTGTCATTTTGGAACTAGAAAGCGCTAAATCTATGACCCACAGTAAAACAGGTTTATAAATTCAGACGCATTCTACACTGCTTTAAATCTACAGTATTTAGAACCGGCCTCTATGCACCTAGATCAAACATGTCACTCTATGTTTTATGTATTTTCATTTTATATTTCTAGAAATAGTAACAGCAGAAACAAAGTACTACCTAGTATTAAAGTGTACCGAGTTATTATTCACGTAAGGCATTATAGGGGGTTACCATTGATGTATCTGAATTATATCAATAATAATTGCTTATTCATTTAAATGCAGATGTGTTTAAAGAACATGATAAAACTGAATAATTGGCTTAAAACTTACCCTTCCTTATGATACTATATCATTCAACTGCATATTTAAGAAGAAGATATTTCTAGCCTGAAAGAGAAATATATGAACATTGATTAACGTAGGGCCTATATTTATACAGAACACATATATGACACATGTCATCATTGGGACTAAGCAGTCATATGGGAATGAACCCAAGGTAAGTTATCTGCTTCAGGTAAGCACAGATATTTTGCCTCTTTATAAATAATACCATTTGGAACATAAAGCCGGTCAAAGATATGGCATTTATTAATCAGAGCATCAATCTGTAACAAGGCATATGCCAAAAGACATTTTATACAAAAGCAATCATTTTCTCAAATATTGTGCATTTTCACCACATTTTTTTTTTCTGGTATGATAGTTAAAGTGATATGTCCAATTTTGCAACCAATCTATATTTATTCTTCTATGCATCTGTCTAAAATTAACAATAAAGCACCAGTGCAAATAGTTTAACTTAAATAGCCTCAATCATTTTATATGTACAGCTCCCATCGAGACCTTAATAATTCCATGGTAACAGACTACAAACAAACCCTCTGTAGTCAGGTCTTTGTTCATAAACAAATGAAAAATGATATCAAAAACTTAATTTTTATTTTTTTGTGTCAAAAAATGTTACATGGCTTTATTGCATTATTCATGCATATTGCACATTTGAACAAAAAAAAATCTTTATAAAACTGTAAACTATAACTATTAACATCAAACTGTATGTAAATATATTTAAAAAAAACAAACAAAAAAATAAAAAGTCTAGTTTTTCTGTATAAAATGTGAAATAAGGTTCAAGGTGCTAAATTTACTGTTTGCATTCGTCACAAGTATAATTTTCATGTCTTTTGCATAAGTACTTTGCACATTTGCAACATATCCCCATTTGATGTGTGATTACTTGATGTTGGACAGAAGGCGCATCATTTCCGTTTTAGGCTGGTTGCACTGCTGGTGGAGGCCGTGGGTATCATCGCAGTGCTAGCGAAAGCCCTTGGTTCACTTTCTTCAGCATGTTGTTGGATCCTGTGGACAATGGCTGCAGCTCCATCATCTCTGGGTGTTACTTTCTTTGTTCAATATATGGGCTAACCAGTGATTTTCCCAACTCCTCTAAAAAAAATTCTTCTTTTATATAGTTATTTTTGTTCCAATTGGGTCTATTTCATAGAAATAGCACTTACAGCTCTAAGTCTTTCCCCTCCTTCTCCTCCTGTAGTCAGGTAGATCTCCACACAGTGGTATAGTATTGAAGACCTGCAGGTTATGTGGTCAGGTCCTTCATCCCTCTCCTATGTGTGCAGGAAGCTGCTGGCAGTCCTTCTCCTCTGTTCCTCTTCTGCTACATATATGTAAAGATGAGTTTTCAGAGCTGTCTCGTGTGCTCTCTCTCTATATGTTCTCTCAAGTTATATTGAGAGTGAAGTAACTTTATAGAATAGTATTGGACTTGTCTACTGATAAGCTAAAACACCCCCTTTAGCAGACCAAAGTAAAACAAACACATTTTGTCAGACAGAATTTATTAGTGCTCTTTTCAGGTCACCATTAGATAATAGAACCAGCTAATACAAGAAACCAGCTAAGACAAATAATTCACATTTACCATGTGAAAGGTTGACAACTGAATTGAACCATTTCTATAAGAACAGTACATAACTATAGGAGTACATCTACAGTATCATAATTTGAAAATGTATGTATGTGTAACTCTGCATGGACCAAAAGGACCTAGATACATTGATAAATAGTGGTAGATGAACTATATAGACCAAAATGAGATTATAACTCCTTTATTTTTTTCAAAAAATGGCTGGAGATTAGTATAAAAGGCTATCGGTCATTTTTGACCGAACAGAACAAGTGTAAAAAAAGATGTGGAGCAAAAAGTAAACAAAAAATAAATAAATAAAAACTGCTATTAGTAAGAACACCTCAAAAGAGGAAAAGTCAATGAACTACAAGTTTCAGAACCGCATAATGAATATTTTAAAAAATATCAAATTTCAAATTCGGTCATTTTTGACCGAACAGAACAGCAGGGTTAAAGGAGTTGTCTCATTAATAGCTTTCAGCCTCTGTCTGTGAATGGGAGTTGAATTGAGGGACGTGCTAGCTTCTCTGCCTCTTCCCCCCTCCCTCTTCCCCCCTCCTCTCAGCACACAGGCAGCTACCGGGATTGCTGCTAGAGTTAACCCTGTGTGTGCCTGCCTAGAGGTCTATAAATGCTAATAGCATAACAGAGGGGCTGCAAGTGTTCCTATACCCTCTGCTTAGCTTACATATCTCCACATCTCCAGCAACAACAAACAAACCCTCTCAGAACAGAGGCAGGAAAGCTGCAAAGTGTTACTCAGGATGTGTCCCTAGTACAGCATGAACTGTTCACAATCTGTATAGTATTATTATAGTTTACAGCTCCACAGACATCATGATTATAGTAACAAACAGGGTCACTGCTGTCACATCTATTGATCAGCCTCATCTCTGCTCAACTGTGTAGAGAGCAGGAGGAAGCAGGCACACACGGGGTTTTAATCCAGGCAGCACGGACATAGAAGCCAGAGTCCTCCCTCCTCCTCCTCCACTACAGAAGCATTCTGTGCGGGAGGGCTCTCTGCTCCGACCTGTCTTCAAAGGTGATGAGTTCATTCAGACCTGACAGCCAGTAAGATAAGGATCAACAGGTCGGCTGCTATAGAAATTTGAGAAGCTGAGGCACTCCTATGAACAGGGCTAGCTCAAAATCAGTAGGACATTTGTAATGAACATATATTGCAAAGCTGCTTGTTTTTTAAAGATCTTTTAATTAAAACCCAATCATTGTAGCGAGACAACCCCTTTAAGTTTGTATTTTGTACCTGGACACGAAGGGGGTTTTGCAACAAATTAATTTCATACCTCCATTGTCCAGCTTCAGCTTCCAGTGTGCTCAAAAGGTGGCCTGTGTGATTTGTTTGAATTACATATCATGTAACCCATAGGCTGACATCACCATGCCTTTCTCCACAGTGTGCTCACTCTAGTCAAAGAAAGGTCTGTCCTTCCAACATAGGGGTCCTGGGTTCAAATCCCTGCGGGTGTTGTGTGGCACTATTTCCATATTTATATTACATACTATTCTTCAGTTTTTTTTCATAGTCAGGTATACATGAGAAGAACATATTACAAATCTAATTAAGGTATAGTTTAAGTTGTGAAGTAAGTAAAGTTGCTGTTTTAAACTCCCATAAGTGTGGCACCTTAAGACATACAGTTGTTATCCAACCAAAAAATGAATCAGTACTCACATTTTATGTTCACATATGCACAACATATCACAAAAAAGAGTTTTGATATAATTTATTAAAGAAACATTGGACATTCCTAGGGGAGGTTAGAATTAATGTTTCCATCAAAGTCTCATAACACTTTGCATATTAAGTTAGTATAGCATTAGGGGGCCAACAGACTTACTGCACTAAATAACCTTACAGGGTTTAGAGTACAGTCCTAAACCCAGTGCTAAATTTCTTTAACATAGTGGCATAGTACTGTATAAAAGGTTGAAAAAATACCCAAGTTCATTGAGTCCAATTTACATCCCTACTGCCTTACTCTAGAGGAAGGAAAAACCCCCTATTAGGCATGTAACAAACGTGCTGTAACTCATCTCCGGAACTTTTTTTGAGGCATTCTCTGGACCCACTCATCCGTGTGGAAGGCACTCTCAACCAATTTGGGCATGAATACATTCTGGCAGATTACACCCACACATGCCGATTGTCTTCCCTGGGGTGGGTGGGATTTTTCAGCAAGACAATCCTAAATGCCAAATTGCTAGAAATGTCCAACATTGATTGGAAGAGCATGAACAAGACTTCCCAGTACTCTCTTGGCCCCATAATTCCCCGGACTTGTACCCAATTAAATATCTTTGGGACCAGCTCAGTCATCATGTTCCCTTTATGGATCCTCCCCCATGTACTCTTCATCCGGTGTGAGATGCAGTCAGCATGACTCCAGACACCTGTGACAACCTACCAGGACTTTATTGAGTCACTCTCAGCCTGTCTAGCTGCTGTCTGTGCTGCTGGTGATTACTCTGGATATTAGCTGGTGGTAATCATAATGTGACTGTGTACAACTTTTCCCAGCAAAAAAACATGCCAATGGAAAAATAAATAACTAATGGCCCATGGAAGAGGTGCTGAAAACGCCATGGGCCGAAATTGCTGCATTTTGAATGGGTTAACCACTGACTTACACATACTAGAGCATATATGGGGGTCGTCACATGGCATATTTGCAGGGCGTACAACCCACAAATACAGTAAAAAGAGTGTTACTAGTAAAATCACCGTTCTTGTTCAGATGATGGTGATATTATGATTGTATTTTTCGGCACCTAATAGATGCCCATAAACAGAAGGAACCTGTGACTTCTTTCAGAGCTTACCTGGCGAGAAATAGAAAGGTATCTGAGACCATGTGTTGCTTCACGTTGAAGGTACACACTAGCCAGCATGTACTTTCAATGGTACCAATGAAAGCGTATTGCGGCACGTACCTATACACACCGCAATATGCTGTGTGAACACCCCCATACAGTAGTTTGGTTTTTGACAGTTATTTTTTCTGTGTGTGCATTTCTGTTACTTATTTTATTACTTTGTTTCTTATTCATACTATTCGAATTCAGCTACACGTACCATTAACTTTTCTAGGTGGCTCGGATTTGTCTAGCTGAGAAAAGATTCCATAGAATGTTTGCCCTGCTAAGGTAATAAAGGTGACAAAGGTTAGAATATGCTTTTACCCAGTGTCCTTGAGAGTTTCTTGCAAACCAGGAAACAATTTATCTTTTTTGTAGTTAAAAAGGATATATGATTATTTAGAACTATGAACCCATCCTGAATCAGTGTAGCTGGGTGTGACAACTACTGTATAATACGAAAATGTAGAAAAGCCAATATACTGGATCAGATGGCATTAACATTGAAACAAAAATTCTACACTTATGTAGACCTATGCAATGTTTGCTAGAACATTGATCCAGTCTGATCAATACTTAGGGCCACATGTATGAAAACTGTCTAGGTCTAAAATTCACTTTGTCGCTCATAGCAACCAATCAGAGCACCCCTTTAATTTCATTTAGTGCTCAGGAAAAATTAAAGGGGGACTCCGATTGGTCGCTATGGGCAACAAAGTGAATTTTAGACCTAGACAGTTTACATACTAGTGGCCCTTAGTATCAGGAGTAAAATGTTCCTTTTTAGGGCAGATTGGTTTATGTCTTATGGGTTCCATATTCTAGATCAATAGGGTGAAACAAGTTTTATAATTACCTATGCTCATTCCTAGGATGAACTTGATAGGTATGTGCCTTTTTCAGCCGTAATTACTTTCTACTACGATGTGCTCTTTGTTGAACGTATACTGTAGTTTACAAGTTACAGCACAATACCAGCAGAAATGTGGTGATAGATTCCTAAGGCTATGTTAATTCATTATTTTGTTTGTTTATGTTTTAAGTTTAAATGTAATTGCAATTAGAAGCTTTGAATACCTGCTACAAACATATGTATTCTATCCATGGAGTAGGTCTGAAAAATCTGATTGGTGGTGGCCCAAATTCTGAAACCCACAAGCTGGCAGAATGGATTTCAGTGGGCTGTAGTGCAGCCAGATGGAAGCAGGAGGTAAGCACTGGCACCTCTCGCACACATTTATGTGTCATTCTTAGGTTTGGTTCACATATGCATTGGAGGTTCCATTCAGAACATCCATCACATGTTCCATCCGGAATGACGGGAAAAATAGCACAGGAAGCTGTGATATTTTTTAAGTCTAAACAATGGACACCACAGTGGAAACCCGACAGACCCATTGTAATCAATAGGGTCCATTGAGTGCTGTTGATGTCCATTAAGAAACAGTTCCTTTTATGTTCATTTTCACCTTTGCTACAGAAGTTCCGATTGGGTCCTCAGATGCAGATGTGAACCAAGCCTTCATTTATGCAAGTTAGCACAACATAAGCATTGTAAACTCAACAGCCCGTTCTCCTATACCAATTTTCTTTGGTCTCTTCTGTGCTCTTATGCCGGAGTCATCCACAAAATCTCCATAAAAGTGAAAACCAGAATGCACCAATGCCAGAGCCATTTGCAGAGTCAAATGCTAAAATAGATGAAACATGGTTGACATGTCAGGATGGTTGACAGTCGGTTCATTGACGGTCCAAAAACCGTCTGTAAAACCGACTGAAAACCTGCCATGGGGACAAGCCCTTAGTCTTCTATGCTACTCCAAGTTCTCCTCTGTCCCCGATTTTTCATATTTTAATAAGAAATGTCATTATAACAAAAAACAAGTAATGTTTATATCGGTATCTGAAATTACAGATTGTGGTTTAGAGAAGCAGCTTCATACAACAATGAGGGAACGTAAGCTTGAATGAACACAAAGTGTGAAAATGAAGCAGGTCCTGACACTTCCATTAGAGCTTTAGATTAATGTTGTCTGTGTCTGCAAGTATCTTTAGGGTGCTTTCACACAGTGCGTTTTTTGTGCGGTTTTTTTATACGTTTTTTGGTGTTTTTTTTTTCAGAAATGCACAACATTAATTGCTGTGCATCTATGCAAAACAAACACACCAAAAAACGCACCGCAAAAGGGTCTATGTGAAAACACTCTTAACATCATAATTTTTTTAATTTAGTAAATTAACCTAAACTGGTGGCAAGATTTTCCAATTCACCAGTGTATTTCCTACCCAGTATGAAAATGAAGCTAACCTGATACTTCCATTTCCTGTTGTCTGTGTCTGCAAGCATCTTTTTTTAACATCCTTATTTTTTAGATAAAGTTGTCCACTTCTTAAGAAAACTGAATAGCCAGATCCTGGGGCTCCATTAAAATATAAAAGTCTATACTTACCTTTCTCCGGTCCCTGGTTCCAGAGCTGCATCCCTCTTGTACCCGGATGGGGATGGCCCCGATGCAGCTGTGGATTGGCTGCAGTGGTCACATACTGCTCATCTACATCACTGTTCAGAAGTGAACAGCTCCAAACTCTTATATAAGAAGAAGTATGTGACCACTGCGGCCAATCAGTGACTACAGTAGTGATTTTCCCCTTCAGAAGTACAAGAATGAAGACAGAAGACCAGAGGGATACAGAGTTGGAACCAGGGGGAAGTGAATAAAGTTTTTTATTTTTTTTATTTTAGTGGGGATCCAGGAGCTGACCATTAGTTTTTCTTAAAGGGAATGTGTCATCAAAAAATGAATATTTGTTTAAGTCCCATTTTTATGTTAACCATTTTTTAAAAATTTTTGGGGTTTTTTTTTTTTTATTTTCATACACTTTCAAAAATTTTTTTAATAATTCTTAATCTTGCAGTTTTCACTTTGGCCCTAGGCCTTTTGGGACTGCTTTAACAGCAAAGAGAGATGCTTTACAGTACTTCATCCATAGAGATAAAAGTTTTTTCCAAAGGTATTCTGCCTCTTCTTCTCCCCCCCCCTCACACACAACACTCCCCCTCCGACTGCGTAATTTCTATACACTTGTGAGGGCGAGGGGTTTTGCTGCCAGATTAACTCTGTGTGGGCCTGCCGGGCGCTGCCCTGCTCACTGTGATCAGTGCACTGTCTCTGCTGGGGCCGATTTTCTTGCTGCTCCCTCCACGAGTCAGGAACAGCAAGAGGGCTTACTATAGGGCTAGGACCAGAGGCTGTAAGCTGGGATGCTAATACAAAGCGGGGGGGATGAAGTTTTTCCATACCCCCTGCTTAGATCAAATCTCCAGGCTTCTCAAGCAACAAAAAAAAAACCCCGTTCTTCTGTCTCCCATCAGAAAGACCAGGGCGCTTGAAGGGGGTTTACTATAACAAAATGTGTCACTAAACAAAAGAGCAGGGGGGGATAGAAACCTTTCCCTGCCCTCCTGTCTTTTCTATAATATAGTCAAAACTCCACAGACACATCAGATTATAGTAACACACTTCCTGCTTCAAAAACCCACTGACCCCAGTCACCTCCCCTCGGGTCTCCTCAAACTTTAGAGAGCAAGGAAACCCGGCACACACAGGGGGAATCCAGCACACAGCACACAACACAAACCAAGCCCTCCCCCCCCCACCCTACAGAAGCATCACAAAAGGCCTCATACTGTGCGGAGGGGCTCGTGCCCCTACCTGTATTAGAACTGATGATCACCACACGGGACCATAAAGAAAAACAAAAGCGTGGCATAGTGATTTGAGGGGTGATCACTCCACACCAGGGGTAACTCAAAATAGTAGGACATTTGTAAAACATATATTCAAAGCTGCTTGTTTTTTTAAAGATCTTTCAATAAAACCAATCTTACAACAACCCCTTTTAAATTTACTCAGTCCCATTCACTTCTATAGGGGAGTTTTTTATCCCCGCTCGTGACCTGGGAAGAAATCAGTGTGCAGGGGGGTAAAGGGACCCCGTGTCATCTCCTTTGTGACGGGGGATCCTGTTTATCTATTAACAGGGTTCCTTTCATTACCCTTTTGTGCTGATAACAAACAACCCAACAAATCTTTCTGTCAAACAGGAGGTCAGACATTATTTGGGTTAGTGCCAAAAGAAAACTCAGACTTAAAATTTTTTAAAAAATATTAAAAATGAAAAGGAAAAAAAAAAAAAATAACCAAAATTCTTAAAAAAAGTTTGTACATAAAAATGTAGTTAAACAATAAGCTTTTTGATACACATTCCCCCTTTAAGAAATAACAACATCTCACCGCCGCACCAAGTTTTGACTTCCTGAACAAGCCCCAGTTTTGAAATCCTTGCATGTGCACTTTTAATATGAGAAACATTATTTATACATTTACATAACCCTTGGAAATTCAAGAAGATTGTATTCTCATACACATTGTGCTTTATTTTACTAAGATATTTTTTGTGAAAAAATATCAAAGATTTTGTGAAAATTGAAAAGTTTAGCCATTTTTCAAAAGTTCTAAATTTTTTTTAAGATCACTGTTACAGTGGAGAACATTACTCTTCTGATCTCTATGGCAACTGCCAACTGATCTGTGTACTGATCTCCACGGCAACTGTCAATCACTATGCCCAAACACTATGTATGTCACCGCACCCCGGAAAGTCTAACAAAACTTCAAGCTGTTAGGTAAGACAGCAGCAGCCGTGATTGCGCCACTGCTGCTCTAATGGGGGCAGAGGGAGCGCACGATCGCGATAGATTGCGGCAGCTAATGGGTTAATCACTTTGATGTAGCATGAAATATACAGCTTGTCCATTGCTGCGATTGTGCAAGTTCCGCTTGTGAGCTTGTACGATCATCACGATGTACCTCTACGTCAAATTGCAGGAACCCTTCCCGACCATGATGTATGGATACGTCAAATGTCGGTAAGGTGTTAGTAAATTAAACTACACTTGTAGCAGCATGTTCACTTGTATATTTCCTACCTGGTCTACTAGCATCATAATAATTTACTCTGATACGCAGCAAACCAGGAGTTTCACAGTGCCGAGAACTATGATGTTATTTAGCCAGATTTTCCAACATAAATCACTATTATTAAATGGTCATAGAACATAAAGGCTACCTTAGACACCTCTTGTCTTTGAGGATTTTACAAGTTAGATAGCTAATGACTTTTTGATTTCCCACGCTTTCCTACTCTCACTTTTAACTGGAGTATTTTTACTGTGACGATTGACCAGCGCTTCTAAAGTCTGCACACAATAACCAGAGATTAAAGGGTACCTTCACATGAATTAATGCACCCATTGCTGAGCACACAAGCTATGACAACCTGCTGTTTCCACACTGTTATACCTTATTCTGTAAGAAGCACAGGTTTTAGAGCATTTACCCCTCAAATCCTTATTCATGAGTAGTAAAGTGCAGCCCCCCTCCCACAAAAGGCTACCCCACCCACCTCGAACATTTATACACATGATTCTACCTATTCAAAGTATAGTTTAACAGTCTGAGTGGCGTGGCTTAGCCTCATGTGCCCGTTTGGAAAAAAACGGACACCTCTGAATGACTTCTTGAATGACTCTTCCCTACTGAAACCTGCAGATAGTGAGCATTAAATTACATGAAAACTTTAGCATCTTACCGAATAAGGGAACACACGCTGGAGGAAACTCAGTCTTGACACTACCTTTGCTGCCCACACCAGGAGGGCAAAAACTATGTGACAGGTTCTCTTTAAAAGCCCAACCGGAACCTGAGCTTGCCATGGTAACTCGGTTTTTGGATCAAGTGTATTTTCCACCCACGTGTACCGTGGATGAAGACGTGTAGAACAACTGTGGCCACGTATTCTAATCTCCCGACACTGAAGATTGGGTGACCTACCAAAGGAGAGTTGTGCCATCCCTATGCACAACTGAATAAGGTGAGCTAATATATACTGTATAACCTTATACAGTTTTCCATCCTCACCGCTATTCATAACACTAGGGACGCTTCTGTATGTTTGCTTGTTTTCTGCATTTTTAATAACATGAGAGACCCGCTCTGTTCAGCTCCCTATTATAATGAACGGGTGATGTGTGCGAAGAGGAGTGTGTGCTAAATATTATCTCTGTGGTCGAGGTCTGCGAGATCATAAACGGCGAGTCTCTCTCTGCGCGAAAAAATAAAACATCCACATATAGTCCACCCCCACACATTTTTGAGGTAAATATTGTATTATATCATTAAATGGACATCATTACGATATACACTATGATATAATGTAATAGTCATGTATAGCTCTAGATATAAAAAGTTTAAATCTGTTTGCCCACAAAATAACTCAACACACAGCCAACCATGTCTAAACCCTGCAACAAAAGTGAGTTACATCCCATAAGTGAAAATAGATAAGTTTGATGGCCCAAAGTGCCAAGTATTTTGTGAGGCCACCAATATTTTCCCAGCACAGCCTTAACACTCTTGCCATGGAGCTCACTCGACGCTTCAATAGGTTTCAGCCCATTGAATCCCTTCCATCCCACCATGACGACATCACTAGAGCTAGCGAAGTTAGAAGACCGTTTCACTCCTCCACCTTCCGTTTGAGATGCCCCACAGATGCTTCAGTAGGGTTTTTAGTGTGGAGACATGCTTGCTATTACTTTTATGATAAAGTCACTGAAATCACCTAGCATAAATGTGGTTAATATAAATAGAGGGACGCTATGGCCGTTACTGATATGTCCGTGTTAATAAAACATTGTTTTCCTTTGATTAAAAAACCTTAAAAATCTCTCTTATAGTTCTGTTCTTTTTATCAATTTCCTGCTCTATTCCTTACTAAGAAATCCATTGTGAACCATCAGGACTGGTGTTACCATTCCATTTTCCAGAGTTGTACCAGCACACACTGGACCTGGACCAATAACAGTTTTTTTTTTTTTTTGTTTAGGAGAAACCCCCACCTAGTAACACCCATTCGGAGCTGATTCAGTAAAACATTTCTAGGAAAAATATCAAAACATCAAACACAGAGTATAGAATGATGGTCTCTAATTGCCATTTTAACCCACACCATTGGAACACAAATATTTAATTAAACAAACAGGAAATGTGATGGGTCCTCTTTAAGATTATATGGTCCACATTTCTTATTTATCCCCTTGACTCTTTTCCTAAATAATAAAAGAATATATTTAAAAAAACTTGACGAACAGGTGGTTTTAGTCAATGATAAGACAATTATGGCCCCATTTATGGATATACATGCCGAGACACCAAATATTTTTACTAAATATGATCCTAAAACAGCACCTATAATAACATGCACAAGGTCCTCTTTAATACTGGTATCAAAACCAGTGCAATGTTTTGTTTGACTTCTAACGGCATAAAAGTAAACTTGCACAAGTCAGACTGCACACCATTTGAGACAAAGGTCATAAATTACATGGACTCCATGTTTCTTACCAAAGTTATAACTAATATTGTTAACAAGCACAAAATATAGCAAATTAAATTCTTGCTCCCTAATGACTTGTTTTCTGCTGGGCTTATCTAGTACATACTAAGCATTACCTCTCTGTAATCCCTACACATAAACTGCAACCATCTTTTTCCAATTAATAAAAGACTTCATTTGAACAATAGATATTCATGTGTAGCACATGAAGCACAGAAATCCCAAGTAAGGTCCACTATTATCAGTATTAGTTTAATAAATCAGCATGTGTGTATTTTGAAAACCCGTTAAGCACTAAAGCCCACACACATCGTAATAGCCCTCCCTATTGAAACCCAAAAGTTAATTCCTTTCTTACACCATCTGCTAAAATTGCAGCAGCATACCTATTCTTTTTAGTGAATAAAAGGGTGCAGCAGACTGTGCTTTTCTATATGACGCTTTAGGGCATGTCCCCACTGCACGGGTTTTTTCGGACGTTTTTCAGCCGTATTGACGATTTTTCAGACCGCCTGAAAACCGGCCGAAAATTAGCACAATTGGTGCTGCTATGTAATACCCTGTGCACATCCCACCCACTGCACGGTTTTCCGCCTGGCGTTTTTTCCGCCCGCGGGCCTGCCAAAAAACATTGACATGTTCATTTCTTCCGTCCGGTTCTGGAAGGGAAGAATTATGAACACCTCAATGGGAGGGGGGAGCCCCCCCCTCCCCCACGGCCGTGGGGACGCCGCAAAACAAACAAATGCCGGCTGGCAAACTGGCTGGTATTTGTCCTGTGCCGTGGGAACGCAGCCTTATAGTTTTGCTGCTAAAAATCATCCACATTTCGACATTTAAAAAGTAAAATCCACAATGGCCACTGTAACAGGTTGAAGGAAGATATGTGTCACCAAGGTGCCTGGGTGTCAGCAGCAATAGGTAATTTAGTGGATGAGCTATGTGTCACTGTCGAGTTATCATTTCATAGTCGATATCCAATATCAACTATATCCGATAGTCGAAACAGATTATCCCGATGACTATAAAGCCTATGGGAAAGGAACAACACCCTTCATTCTTACACCCAAACAGCTGGAAAAGCTGATTAACCTCCACAACTTAAACTGGATACCTGCTACATCTTTAGCCCAGACAATTAGGCAACAAGAGTCACAAAAAAAGTCACTAACCATCCTTCCCTGTCCTGTACACAGCCATTACCCTTAAACCTGCATGACCCACAGATTTAAAAAGTGCCAGAAGCAGATGATTTTGAACCATTCATTTTAACTTGAACCAGAACATCTGACTCCCCCTGTCCTGGAACGCAGCATGAGCCCCAAACCTGCATGACCCCCACATGTAGAAAGTGTCGAAAAAGGAGGCGTACAACCACCCAGCTTTTATTGAACTGACCATAGACTATACCTGTCCTGGGCCACAGCATTGAGCCCAACCAGCATGACCCCAAATAAAAAAGTGATGATACAGAGTCTTTGACCCCATTTTATTTGAAACTGGACATTGACCTATACCTGTTCCTGGACCGCATATACCAATAAACTCTGTCTGACCCACAATAAAAAATGCCGAAAAAGAGTCCTTTGAACCACCCATTTTATTGAACTGTGACAATTGACTTATCCCTGGTCCTGGGCCACCACAAGAAACCCCCAAACCGCATGACCCCCAGATTAAAAAAAGGCCGAAAAAAAGATCTATTCAACCACCAAGTTATTTACCAGGACCTGACTATCACTGACCAGGACCGCACAAGACCCATAAATCCATACCCACAGATTAAAAAAGTTCCGAAAAAGATCCTTTTGAACCAACCATTTTAATGAACTGGACAATGACTATACCTGTCCGGTCCACAGCAAGAGCCCCAAACCTGCATGACCCCCAATTAAACAAGTGCCAGAAAAAGAAGTCTTTCAACCACCATTTTAGATTGAAACTGGACATGACTATAACTGCCTGGACCGCAGCATGACCCTCAAGACCTACATAACCCACAGATTAAAAAGTGCCGGAAAAGTATCATTTAAGCAGTATTTTAGTGAAATTGGACCAATTGACTAAACCATATCCTGTAACCAGCATGACCCAAAACTCTCACAGGTGCCCTAGAGCAATCATCAAAAATTCCGCAATAAGAAAATAAACCTGTAATTAAAAACAACACAATTTCCAATACTGCCGAGCTAGAGCCTTACTTGCCATTCTACATTGAATTCCACCGAGAACATTAAGAATTGGAGAGCAAACAAAACATTTCCCCAGTATTGGGGGGGGGGGGGGGGGGGGGGGGGGTCAACATTGCCGTCTGAAAATCCTGCATTCTACTGTCAAGTTGGTTGAGGAAATTACAGATCAAGGAGGGTGAGCTGTAAACATGATCCACCAGTTCAGCTGGCAGGCCCGAACGTACATTGGTGAGGTGAAACAAGGGCAGGCTCCGTCCATCTATTAACAAGCATGTTCAGCTAGCATGGTCCAGGTTACATGGGTGCGGTAGAGCCAGGGCTGGTGTTCACATCTATTACCACCAGTTCACTACATGCCCGAGTTACATGGTTGTCAGTGAGGCCCAGGCTGTCGTCCCTCATCCATTAAACAAGGCAAAAATTCCCTTATGACGCAGCAACAAAACAGTCGTGCTGAAGCAGAGTGGGGAAGCGGTAGTGTGAGCTAAAAACCGCTCCAGCCTTCCCTCAAACACAGTCCACGACCTGGGTAACGCTTTGAGAAAGTTTCTGCCTCTATTAGAGCGCTTGCCCCTCCTATGAGTGCGGACCCATTGACCTTCACTTGAAACTGGTGGTTGACCTCCTGTTTACACCCAGGTGCCCTTTTTCCTTGGCCATTCTTTTTCTCGTTTGTACTCAACGTTGGAGAAATTGTCTCCTGTTCCTTAGGTCAATGTGCTCCATACACCCTTGTCCCTCTGAATAGACCTACATCTGTTTTTCAAGTCTTCCGTACCTCCCTTGTACAATTTCAGAGGGAATACTTTGTATCACTATTTTTTGTACATGTCATGTTTTTTTAGTATTTAATTCTAGAAAACACATTGTTAAAATAGGTGGAATCCCCCACTCTTGTTTTCCTTTTTTTTTTGTTTTAAAAGGGTTGTCTCATACGGGGATTGCTAGCTATTTTAAGATCTTGCAAAAACAAGTCATTTGCAATATGTTCAAAAAACAGTGTCCTACCTTTTCCCTTTTTTTTTTTTTTTTAATTTTTGGAATCTTTTTAATCCTCCCCTTCAAATCAGCAAACTATTTTTAACTGCATACAATGAAAAAAAAGACATTTTCCTGGGGGGAGTTGCAAAGTCACACTCGGATATACAGTATATATATTTTTTAAATAGAAAAAGGCAAAAAAACTTTTAAGAGATGCCTGGAAACCATGTAACTGGAGAAGGGGGCTCTCGCTTAAAGTTTTGATTGTAACTTTTTTTTTAAAAAATGTAAGAAAAAAATAAATGTGGGGGAATTTTTAATATAGCACAAAAAAGGGCAATATTTCAAAATTCTTACAATTTTAGGGGGAAATAAAATTTTAAATGCAGTCCACTCTGCTTTTGTGGAGGCTTTGGTACGCTCCCCAAATTGCATTATTGACCATCCTTTTTGAAAAAATATCAAAAGGGATTTTCTTAAACAAAAAACTATTTAGTGGTAGCCGCTTTATAGCCAGCTGCCCTGGGGCTGGTTCCCCAAACACTACTTTTTGGGGGGGTCCTAACCCTTTCCTTGAAAACTCTCCCCCATATGTGTAACACTCCCTTTTTCACTCGGTATCCAGATTGCTATTTTTTTTCTTTTCCTAACAATTTTTCAACCCCACATACCCCTCATCCTGTGTCATCAAAGGGCTCTCCCAATAAGGCCTACGTTTTTAACAAAGCGATCCAACATTTCTTCTTTCTGTTTATTTAGAGAAATTTTGCCAACTTCCTCCCGCTTTTTTTTTTCATCCTCCCCCAAAGGGGAATTCTTTCCTTTAAAAATAGTAGTCACAACCTGCATTAAGTTTTTAGACAACTGGTAGATTGTAAGGCCAAAAATCTTCAACTGTGTCAAACTTTGAAATTAGACGAAGATTGGCCTCCAGGTTTTGCTTTTTGTTTTTGAAGAACCAAGGCCCACTGTTCTGAGTGGTGCTTAATGAGTGCTCAGGGTTCACAATTCCGACCACTCTTTTTTTCTTCTTCTTTGGGTACTTCATTTTTTCCGTTCCACGGTCACATTTTAGTGATGTGACTGCCCCAGATGTGGCAGGGAACCCATTCCTTTTTTGACAGCACCATGCCCCCCTAAATTTTAAAACCCCTACCCTGAATTTGCAATTTGAAACAAATTCGTTAAAAACCACTTTTTTTTGAATAGGCCTGTAG
Organism: Phyllomedusa bahiana; assembly: GCA_025379985.1. NCBI lineage: Eukaryota > Metazoa > Chordata > Amphibia > Anura > Hylidae > Phyllomedusa > Phyllomedusa bahiana. The sequence goes on from JAODAL010058448.1 coordinate 22,071, forward strand.
TAAGCTTAAAATT